>JADDOH010013432.1:0-57450 GCA_016648135.1 Agrypnia vestita | reverse complement strand
GTTTGTGCAAAACTAAATAAAATATTTGATTTATAATACATCAATAAAATAATCAATCAAGGATCTAAAAAAAGAAGAAGAAAGAAAGAAAAATAAGAAATTTATAAACAAACATTTTTTATCTTCTGTGTATAGTTTTCTGGGATATTCTGCCGTGTGTGTGTGACCTCTCTGGCCAACGTTTCGGATCCCATTGCAGGGTCCATCATCAGGGCTGATGTATGTATGATGGACCCTGCAATGGGATCCGAAACGTTGGCCAGAGAGGTCACACACACACGGCAGAATATCCCAGAAAACTATACACAGAAGATTCTGAACGGCCGTGAAAACCTAAGGACATTTTTAAACATTTTTTAATCAAGATATATTATAGAGACGAAATTATATTTTTTATGGGAAAGTAGGTATGGAAGTTTTTTTATTTTTGGGGATTCATAGGGCATTCATGACCTGTGGTACGGCTGGCTTAAGTGATCACTATACGTAATGTAATATTCACCATTTCCACCCATGATAGAATACCACATCCATCACATTTTTGGAAGTTGTATACATATTTTAGTTTTACAACTCGTATGTTGTAAATTTCATTAGTGTCACCGGCGTCCAAAGCTTTTTCATTTATCTAATCAAATACAGATGTCACTAATGAGGTATCTATATTTTATTTTTATTACCTTGCACGAATTAGTGTTTTTTCAATTATTATTTTTGGTTTTATTATTCTTAAGATCAAACAACGATGGATCATCGCCTTCTCTTATTTATTTATAAATTTGTCAAATAATATATACGTATAATACATTAGGCCCCTGATTTAATCGAAGGTTGTGACCCTTCATAAACAGCCGGGGCAGGGGCCCTCCTCTGGGATGGCGCCTCTCATCCTGAAGACTAAATCACCGTCGAGGGTGACGAGCGGGCCAGCCGCACTTGGGAGCGAGGGGACATTATCGCGGTAATTTATGGAAAAAGTAAGACGGAGAAAAGTTGCGCCCTGTCGAGCATTTAGTGTTATCGCTGGAGTAGGTACCTACGCTACGCAGTGCAACGGATGTGGGAGATACGACTCCAGGTTCTGTAGTTCAGTACCAATGGAGGTAAGCGCGGCGTATTTACTATAAGCGATCACGATATAAATAACTAAACGATCATGTTATAGATAACAAACAAATTATGTTTATTTTTTATTATATATATATTTTTTCTAAAACATATAGATTAACGTAATAAATCGTTAGTGTCCCTGATAAATAAACCTTGTGTGAAATTAAACTGTGGTAAGCGTAAATTTTTTTCGATGTACAGGATGTCTCATTAGTAGCAATAACTTTACAGGCAGATTCCTGTCTTGATAGTGACTCGAAAATGTTCAAGCAACCATGACCTTATATCAATAGTCATGGAGGTATGCAATAACAAAGTTTGCATTTTTTTGTAATAGGTATTTCTCTATTTACAAGGTTATTATCATTTCATTTGAGTTGTATTAAAGCGAATGAAGTTTTCATAATCGATATAAGTTACTGTTATGATCATTTTTTTTCAAAAAGTAAGTCAGAAATATTGAAAAAAAATTGCAAACTTTGATATTGCATATCTTCATAAATGTTGATAGAAATATGCAATATCAAATTGGTCATTGCACTCGGGGGTGATATCACTGAAGTATGTTCTAAAAATGCCACTAAATAAATTCACTTTTTCAGAGTAAATAAAAGCTAAAAATAGCACTTTTACCGTAGTAAATAAAATTTAGAGTTATCTCATCAATTAACGAGTTACACGAGATAAAACATGAGCGTACAAGTGCAGAGTCTGTGGGTTCCGAGTCCTAGGCATATGTGAGTACCTACCGTAAATTTAGTTTATAATGAACATATGTTACGTGTTGGAACGCCGATAAAAATGTCGTAAATAAAGACGCATAAACAGAAAGGGCTACAATTATTTACAATTTCATCAAATTACAAGTTCCTCTTTTTTATTTATTATCTGCAGTCGGTCGTTTTTTATATCTTTCAGCAATCACGACCCCAGAACACACGCATAGAGCAGGCGCAAAACTATTCCTCCCCACCACTATTAATGTAATTACACCAATCAAATCGACATATGCCCAAAAACAAAAGACGGAACGCGCCCGATTCCGTCTTCGGCTGAGCGGATACTTTGTATTATTGTGCTAACTTAAACATGACTCATGTGTGTAGTGAAGATGGTAGATAAGGTACAGTATGTTAACAATTTTATATCGAAGAAACTTTCTGAAGGCCAGGTAAACTTCAAGTCCGGAGGCACGGATCCCACCTTGAATACCAATTTGTTGTCGATTAAACAAATCTTTAAATACATTTTCCAAGTCCGCATCTTAAGCACAAGTATTTCAACAACTCCGGAAACTCGTGGTTCTAGCCGGGTGAATCCACATCTTTTAACTTTGAAGCATTGTTTTGGAAGTGCACTAACTCGAGAATGGTAATAATATTAAATTACATTATCGGACGCTACCCAGGTAAAACGTGTCACGATACTTGGTTTAAAAAATGTGTAAGATTTTAATGACTGATATGCAAAGTATAAAAAAATCAATTAAATGTACGCAATGTACCTACCATTAAACTTCATCTCGTCGCGCGTAAAGATAATAAAATGAATAATTTTAAATGTTTAGAAATTTAATAAATTTGAACTCGGGTATTATTAATTTTCTTAAGAATGTTACTTTCACCAACTCTTTCTCCTCTCCTCTCAATATTACCGTTACAAACACCTTTACAGCAGTACCTCCGGCTCCTTTTGTCGGTACTTAATCAATTAATTATTTGTAGGTATTTCCACCTAATCATTTTTTTGTATAAGAATGTAGTCAGTTTAAATCATTTTATTTATTTAAATCAAATGTAACTTCATCTATCGATGAGTAGTAAAATATAATTGGGTATAATTAAATAGAGATAAGACAATTTATATTTTCCATTCACTTTAATGATCATTGTGTTCATTTCATTGATTTTTATTATTCTATAAATATTGTAGGTATACTTTTTAATCATATCTATATATTTAACGCCAAATCCATCAAAAATATAAAAATGTATGTAGTTTTTACCTCCTAAAGGACCAAAGTGCACCATTGGAACATAAAAAATCATGTTATGTTTGAACAGACCATAAGTAACCATAAAAAATACAGTAAGGTGGGGGCAGGTAAGCGAACCAGAAAACATTATTTATGCATTGCAGGAGTGACACGACAGATGAAATAGTAACGATTTTTTTTCTAAATTTCTTCACGAACGGATGACTGACTACCTTCGAAGATGACTATAAACCTACTACTACTACTAAACAACTATATGAGATCGTAATCAGGAGACGGTTATTGTATTGTGATGTTATAAAATTACGTTTATACCATAATAAATTTAAAAAGTTAACAAGTGAACTATGTGAAGTACTCTTTGTTTGTTTAGATGGAAACCTATAACAATGAAGGGACCTTTTTTGTTTGGTTCAATGACCCAGGCATTATAACTTGGGTCATATGCTATTTGTCTAGCGACAAACGTCAGATTCCAAGCCTAGATAACAAATACTTGTACATTTCTAAAATTCATACAACTCACCAACGAATAAATAAATAATTTAACATTAATTATTGAGTGACGCGTTGCGCAATAAAAATGCAACGCTGCAGCACAAATGATTTGCAAATATTGCAACAGTACTAATTGATGTTTACTGACAGATATCAAAAAATAATAACATATCAGACAGTGCACTCGGAGCAGTGGAGATTTATGATCCCGGGAGACGTGGCACTCGCCGTCATTAAGCTGAGCACTTCTCGCGTCAGCTTGGATCTGTCTGGAAGTAAACAAAGTGCGATAATAAGAGATATGATGGCATCCGAGATGAAAGACGCTATAAAAAAGAGGAGATAAGAAACGCAGCAACTGCGTCTTTAAATAACCGATAACGCTTACTTAAAACCTTGAATAGACGTAATTAAAATGTTGTTGGTAAATTAAAATTCATTTCTTCAATTTTGCAACAAAATTGAAGAAATCAAGCCCAAAGCATTTTAAATGTACAGACTTTAAAAATGCTAGAATTTTTCACATTTAATTTTGTTTTGTGCTTATTTCGATTTAGAGTTCTTAAACGTAGTTTAGAGTTATTAAACGGGAAATCGAAGAACTCCAGTTGAAATGTAATGCTGTATGGGTTCATTGGTAGGTATTTTTCGACAAAAACTATTATTTTTTTATGGTTCCTTTGCCTAGTGAGGACCCCGACAGTAAATATATGTAAGAGGACTTTATTGGAAAATATTGAGCAGTTTTTGAGATACGGCGAATTTAAGAAAAAAAATATTTTTGTGTGAGACCCTGTTTTTTTTACCCGCTATACGATAGAAATAGCTTGCGAAAGTATACGACATAAGTGTGTTAATATCATTATTGATTATGTTGACATTTTTATAAATTTGTCTATTGAAAATCCAACATAAAACATAACTAACCACGGTTGTGTTGCGGTACAAAAAGTGAATCCTTATAAAATAATCATGCCCGTTCTCACATGCCACCAATCGTTGATGTCTCAACAATCGTTTTGGACATTGGACAGACACCTCATCATCATTATCATCATCACCGTTGGCTCCACAACCCCGACGGGTCTTGGCCTCCTCGAGAACCTTTCTCGACACGACATTAGTATCAGTATTGGGACCAATCTTGAGGCAAAAACGATAGAGATATCAATATTTGATAGATTATGGTTCACTAAATACCAATGTATCACAATTTATCAAATTCCCAAATTTTGTTTTGGCTCTCCTGAAACACTGCATTTATTTACTCATTCGGTCGTTACTTTCGCCCACAGATATTATGTATTTTGGCGAGTAAGCGAACACAATGTACATTGTGAAATACAGAACGACGGGAGTACATCTACGTTAATTGTCACATGTGTAGGGTCTTCTCTCAATTTTAAGGTCAGTGCCCGGGGAATCAGTCTTACTTGAGCGTTCATTGTTCTTAGAAGACGTATTGTCCTCAACGCTTGTCAATTAAACACGCTATCATGTACCTTACACATTAATATAACTAATTAAGATAAATTATAAAAGTTTCACAGAGACGAAACTATTTATATGGGGAACATGTATTTTCTTTATAAGGGAAGTCTTTATTGGATGGCCCAGGGCTTATGAACTGTATGAGCTAGCTTTAGTGATCACTTTACATAATACAATTGTGACAATGTTAGTGTAAATTATCTCTATAGCTCACCTATTAGAAGGCTCCATAGGTTAGGAAACGAGTATGGTTACCTATCGGATGGTTTTTCGGAAACACTAGCCGCCTACAAGAAAGCTCTTCTAGACGAATTTGGTCGTTTATAATTAGTTATTGATGTCATGTCTATCTCTTGTTTTTAGATTTTTTAATTTTACATTTCATTTTATTTTACTGTCATTTTTATTGCTTCTTGAGTTTCAGATTTGATTTGTTTACAATTATTTCATTTTGTTGCTTCTTGATTTTCAGACATAATTATTTTAATTTGTTGTAATTTTTTTGATTATTGACTTTCATATTTGATTTGATAACTATTATTTCATTTGATGTAATTTCATTATACTTTATGTTATTCACTTAATGTTTTATTTTTCTTTATATATCACTTTATTAATTGTTTTTGATAGAATTATACCTTATCTCCTTTTTTTATTATTACCTATCAATCTATACATCTTTATATACATTGTTTTTTTAATGGTACGTTGTACCGTGTATTAAATAAATAAATAAATACAATGTTCATCAATTCGACCGTAAGAAAAATCACACATTATTAAAATTTTGAAAATTATATTAGTTATATTAAAATGTATATTGTGTATTCTAAATCTATATTCTTTAAAATATTTGAAGGGACTATGCTAGAGACATCTATGGTTCTTCTCATGACATAGTATACATAGATTTCCAGCTGGGAATGATTTCTTTATTTCTAAGGTGGAATATAATTAAGCAATAATCTTTTTAATGAATGTATGATAAAATTTTCCCCCGAATTATTTCACATATTATACTCTATGTACTACATATTTAAAAATATTTTTCTGAAAAATAATATTTTTTCACAGAAAACGATCTCTCTAAAGCTCCTGTCAGCAAATTCGTCGTTCACCCCACACTTTAAACAAAATAAAAAGTTGGGCACTCTATTTTCGGATAGTCGTACTCCCGAGTCAAGTTTAGCCAATTTATACAAAGCGGGCGGCGTACAAAGATTGAGTATCGCACGAACAAGAGACATAAATGAGAGGTTAAATTAATCAAGATGAAAACTTCAAAGGATCCTGGATGCAGCGGCAGGGGGAGGGAAGAGAGGAGAGATGGGCAGAAAGGGAGTAGTGTATCCTGTAACACAGTCTGGTCGCCTTAAACGCTCAAACGTTTTATGTTTCTACCGAAGTCCTGACAGGTTTAGGATTTTAAATTTTATTACAGGGTATTTGGAATTGCGCTTTGGTATGGTGATTATTCTTCCTCCGCGTCGGTCCTTCATGGCTAACGATCGTGATCTTCATGAACTCTCAACTCTCTCTACTATACTATATCTTTACCATACTAACCCACTTTTCTCAGCATCCCACAATTCACGGGTGTTGGATCTTTCTCTCCATCTTGGGATCTCGCCCAGCACAACAACAAGTGCATATTCACTAACTAAATTTAATTTCATGTTCCAAACAGGAGATGAGTAAGTTTATTAACGAATCGAGATAACTAAGTCACCGTCCAATATGTCTGTTGCCCGGACGAGATTACCGAGTCACTGTCTAATAGGTCTGTTGCAGGGTCGAGATTAACGAGTCACTGTCTAATAGGTCTGTTGCAGGGTCGAGATTAACGAGTCGCATGTTAAATAGGTCTGTTGCAGGGTCGAGATTACCGAGTCACTGCTTAAAAGATCCATTGCAAGGTCGAGATTACCGAGTCACATGTTAAATAGAACTGTTGCAGGGTCGAGATTACAGAGTCACTGCTTAAAAGATCCATTGCAAGGTCGAGATTACCGAGTCACATGTTAAATAGGTCTGTTGCAGGGTCGAGATTACCGAGTCAGTATTCAAATACAAACATCTATCATCGTATCACCCTCTAATATATTTATTACGCACGATAATAATTAATTTACGAATAAAATTAGTATACTGTTAAGACTATAAGGATGTTTCTATGTTTTTTTTATATTTTGATGCTGTGCACGGTTTGCACATAAATAAATAAATAAAATGTACATACGCGTCTATTAAATATTCTCGTGGTAATCAGCAGCGTGTCCTGACCTTCAATACTGTGAAAATATTTTTGGTATTAATAATTGTGTCCATGAGGCATTCTTTATAAATTTGGCAATGTTTCAAGAGCTGTATTTTTCCACGGATGAAAAATACGTTTTCACGGCCATCTGAGAAAATGGAGCTGAGAATGTGTAATGGAAAAAATATTCGAGGGAATCTTGAAAATTCCTGGAATTCCATAAATTCAATTCGCAAGAAAATTAGCCTTTCTGGCGAACACGTATTTTTTGTTGGCGGTAATTCCAGAAATCGAAATAAGATTTTAATATTACGTTAGCTTTGTAGAAAATGTAATAAAGGGAATTATTGTGACGGCAATTTCAAGATCGTACTATATATTTCATAGAATTACCTTACTTAGAATTACTTACCAAAAATATTGATTATTTTAAATGAATTTATGTAGTTTGTATGATGGAGAACACAAAATTGACAATATTTATATATACAGGGTTATTTGTAAAACATTAATAACTTCGGTGGACTATACTCCTACCTTGATTATGAGTCGAAAATGTTGAAGCTATTATGACCTAATATCAATAGTTAAGGAGATATGCGACATCAAAGTTTGCATTTTTTTTTCAATATTTCTGACTTATTTTTTGTAAAACGTTGGACTATCATTACAGTAACTAATATCAATTACGAAAAATTCATATGTTTCAATACAAGTTAAATAAAATGATTAAAACCCTGAAAAAATTCCAATTGGAATGTTTTCGAATTGGAATTCGAAGGTTTTTATTTTTTATTTGACTTGTATTAAAGGGAATGAATTCTTCATACTCGATACAAGTTACTGTAATGATAGTCCAACGTTTTACAAAAAATAAGTCGGAAATATTGAAAAAAAATGCAAACTTTGACGTCGCATATCTCCTTAACTATTGATATTAGGTCATAATAGCTTGAACATTTTCGACTCATAATCAAGGCAGGAGTATAGTCCTGCGAGGTTATTAATGTTTTACAAATAACCCTGTATATATTCCTCTATTGCTTCATTAATGATTTTAGTAGACGCTGTCTTTATTGTCAGTACCTAAGGAAAAATACTAAGGTAGCCAGCCTATCAAATTTAATAAAAGGTTCAAATTTTGTATGTATTTGGGTTATTTTACAAAATATGAAAATTTATTATTTTTTTATTGACGTTCATTCAATAGCTTTTTAAAGAAAGGACATTAAATGAGAAAATAAATGAACATTAAACATATTTTTCCTCTTTGCAAGTATTTGAATATCCGTCAGAAGTAGACTCGCGCAGTTAGGATATAGGTATCCGTGTCATAATTTTGGATAATCATGTAATGATTTTTTTTTAAATGGTTTTAGAATGGTTTAAGGACCGCGGGAAATGAATGAATTATATAACAATGGGAAAAATATTATTTTAAGTTCTTCACTCCTTTTAAACGTTTTTCCTTCAATTTTAATGAATTTCATTAATACATTGTTTACAAATAACAAGCATTATAATTTCGTTGCCTATCCGTCTGTCTGTCTGTTTGTCCGTAACTTCGTGTAACGTTCGTAATTTCGTTCGAATTCACGGCTCAAAAAACAAATTAAACGGCCGGAGATGGTGCTTCAACCCCGGGCCAGCAAACCCGAACCGGCCGCTCTACGCATGTTGCTATCACCGCCTCTCCGTCGACCGCCAAAAAGATACGATAAATATAAACTAGGGCTTAGCAAAGACGCGAAGCAATGTTCCGTCATTTTTGACGGGAAGCTAGTACACAATAATATAGACCCACTCCATATCGCCGAGTAGCGTTATGCAATACATGTTATTTATGAAAATGTTCAGGAAATGATTCCAATACGAACCTAATTAACTAGAATTCAACGTACGATGTATGCCAAGAGGTATACCACCCATTACAATGAATTATATTAAAAAATTACAAGAAGCGTAGGTATATAACTTATAACTTCTGCGTATAAATAATAAATAAAAAAAATACAGTAAATAATGTAGACTTAATTAAGCTTTTCCAATAAAGTACTGTTACACACAAAACACCGGCTTCGGCATAACTCTCTGACTCATTAATATATTCAGATGATTATTTCAAGAATCAATGTAAAAAGGTCACGAGTATTTTATCGACATTTTGCGAGAATTTTATTATTAAATTTATCATTTTTCGTAATCGTTCCTCGGAAAACCTTTCATTTTTATTCAACAAAGATATCTGAAATATTAATATCTTTAATAGTTTTTATTGCTTTTTCATTGGTGAAATGCGTCCCCCTTTGATATTAATGCGTTGATCCTGTTACGGGTCATTTTAAGATAATATGATATTTTCAAAATTAATGAATTAAAAACATTCGAAGAATGTCTTCATAACCAGTAATAAATATAAATGGAACATTTCATGATTTTTTATGAGGACACAATTGTATTAATACAATGGTGGCAGTATATTTATTGGAGTTTATTACCATGAAAATTTAAAATATTTTAGTCATAAATGACTTATTTATATCATATAAACTGTTTTTGAGTCGATAAGACTAAAAAATCTCATGCTTTTTTAGTTTTTGTTTATGAAACATTAAAAATTTGTGTGGAAAAAAAAAACGCCGCAGCGGTAATGTTGATTACAATAAGCATTTAAAAATATGTTAATAGTTTTTCTATTAATTTAGGCTCTTGGGTTAAAATGGAAAGAGTCTATTGTGAATTTTTCAGGACTAGGTAGGAACCCACAATTTTGATAACATGTTTAGCATCTGAGCGCTACACCGAACAAGCAAAATTATTTAAAGCCGTACGCCATATTCAAAGGCTGACCTGAAAGCCTTTAATAAATACCTAATCAACTTGTGGAGATGAACATATTTTCCCTTTTCATCCCTTGTGCTGGGAAGCCCAGACTGTGCTCATATCATGTCTTCCTGCCGGAACATGTCAAAAGTTTGACAGTGCAAACAAGAGGCAGTAACTAAATTTAAATTGTACACTTAGTAATTCGCCCAAAGTTTATAAACTAAAATCCAGTGTGTGGAACAACACCTATAATATATATATATATATATATATATATATATTATATATATATATATATATAGCTGATGGAATTTACAAGCCAGGTGAATACCTGAACCTTCGTTCCGGGCATGCTCATTTCGTACCGCAGATGGGACATCTGATGGGCCGCTTCTTAGCTTTTCTCCATACAAGACGAGTATGCTAATGTGTCCATACAAATCCCTTGTCTCAACGTTAAACACCGCAGCAGCGGAGGTATTATTTACTTTGACGTAAGATATATGCTTCTCCAATAGGCTTCGGAACTGATAGCAATGGCGCAGGTAGGTATGCTGTTAAAACTGCTATTTTGAATGTTCATTCCACTGCAATCACACCACAGAAGGCAACATTTAAATGCGTCATCTGCGGCCAACATCGCAAATAAAGGAAACAAATATAATATATAAATTAAGACCAATTATAGATGTCTTGCAGAGACATATTGTAGTCAAAAAAATATATAAGTCTCTTAACCTGCATCGATATCTGTATATACTGTTTCGTAGGAATTATAAATTTTTAACCACATATGGCCATAGGGTAGTTGCATCAAATATGTAAAATAAAATTACAAATATAAATAACAGATACACAAACTTTGAATATTTTTTATAGATATATGGTTGTTCTTGGGTAAAATCGGTGAACGTTGCATTGTGTAAAGTGATCAATTAAGCCAGCCAAGAGAGATTATAAGCCCTGTGGACGCCCAATAAAGACTTCCGTACATGCTTTCCCATATAAAAACATTCCTCTGTGGACAAAATCCACTAATTTTATACTATAATATAATATTTTAGACATACCTACTAATAAACATTATCAATAATGTATGCAAGGGAACGATCGTTTCTTACAGATATACCAGTTATTTATCAACTACGTGTAGATATTCAATTAAACTTTATTCTGAAATACAAGTCAAGGCGTAAACAAATAAAATAGATTCCCACTATGTACCATATACGTATGGCAGCACTGCGAAGCCAAGAAGAAATAAATCATTTTCAAATACATGTAGACAAGCTCGTAAACAATGCATTTACATAAATAACAATTATGATGATTCTGTTCATTGCACTAATTATTGTAATATTGGAAACAAAGATACTTGTACAATACACCTGTTAGAATTAATTACGCTTAGGCATCTGGCTTACAACTAATAAAATTATTATTTAGATTGTTTTCTCGAAATACCTTTATTGAAATTAATGTACCTCTGATGTTAAACAGTTAATTGTTTGTTTGCTTGTACATAAATTAATGTTACGTAATTGAGTTCAGATTATGAATATGTTGCTTGAGTATTAACAATAAACAGGCGGTAACCCCAAAATAAATATTAATTTATAAGAAGTTTCGATACAAGCCACGCCTAGTAAGATAGTTCAATTTTTTTAACAAAGAGATCGTCAACACTTCGTTATTGACTCTGATAGCTGGTCCTAAAGTGACATTAAGGTAGGTACAAATTATAAACATTTTATGAGTATTTTGAAGATGGCATGATTACACATTATATATATATATTTGGTAGGAGATCCGTGGTTCGAGTCCCGGTAGCTGCCATATATTTTTTCGTTGATTTAATTTTTCTGTGTGTCTTTTCCATTTGATGAATAAATTAGGTATTATTTATATTTATTATATCATGTTTATATCTGTCTGATATCTTTTTTATTAATTTGGTTAATATTTTCACATTTGAAAAAGCATTTAGTCAATGGAGAAATTTCACTATCGACGCGTAAGCAGGGTGATTTTTATACACGTAGACGGAATTATATCCAGTAGGCTCATATTAAATTTGTTAGTTATGATACTAAATTAAACAAAACGCCTAAGGCTTATATCAATATTTCATTATTATTGAGATTACAAAACTGACAGCGTCATAAATAAACATTGTTTCAACATGTATGAATTCTATTTATTTTTAGTTAGGAAAAAGGGGGGCATTGTGATGATGTTTAAGATTTACCAGCGTTTAATTTGCAAAATATTGCGTATTTATACCACCTTTCTGGTATAAGTCGGTCACCCATCATTTGAAATAATAATTAATATCATTACCCATTGCTTTATCAACGAGGAAAAATATAATATTGAGTCATTTAACCCATTTTGCTCCGTATGGTGGAGCACTTACGGTACTTTTGAGATTGTGAAATAAAGTCAGTTAATTTAATATAAGTACATTTTATGTTTATTATTTAAAATACAGATTGTCAACAGCCCGTTAATGACCCTGAACGGTAAATGAAAATTGTATATAAACTAGCTGTAACTACTTGTGTAAATGTCGGTACTTTTACATGTCGGTTCCTAAAGAATAAGTATTTACTTATTTATAGCCGACACTCATAAAATAGTAATAACGACTTTGGTTAATGGTACTATTTAAACCCTGGCGATTGTGCGGAAATGAAATGGTTCGCGTCGTTGCTATGTTATAGATGTACTGTATTTTTGATCGGTCACGCAGGTTCGGCGGTAGCAACATGCGTTAAGCGGCCGGTTCGGGTTTGCTGGTTCAGGCCCCATCTCCGATCGTTTAATTTGGTTTTTACGGGGACGACAAAATTATTATATTTAGATAAATAAGTAAATGACGTTGAATGATTTGCCAGTTACTTTGTGGTGCAACATTTTCATTTAAAATATAATTTTGTACTACACACGCGATTTCCTTGTGTTATTTATTACTACAGTAGCCGGCAAACATCTTGAAATTTTACGGCGTAGTGGGGGGAAGTTTGCGCATGTACCATTCCACCAAAGAGACCCAAATTTTGTCTTCTGCGCATTCCCCCACTACGCCAAAAAATTTCAAGAAGTTTGCCGGCAACTGTACTATGATTTCGAGAGAAGTACATAGTCCCTCTCATAAGTAAGTAAAGTTAATAAATACAATTTTTTTATCAATCTATTCCGGTAGGGCAGGAAACCGAGCGGTGGGGAGGTTTTTTTGGTCACTAACGGAAACTGCTCTAGAGTCGGAGAAGTGGATTGAAAGGTGATATTATTCATATTTTCTGTACAGAAATGATTTTTTAGGATTTAAATGCTTTCCAAATTATTAGGAACGAGTGGAATACTTTTAATTTGTGACTGTCAAAAGAATGATTAGTATCAATTATCTG
The DNA here is from genome assembly GCA_016648135.1 of Agrypnia vestita. Lineage (NCBI taxonomy): Eukaryota > Metazoa > Arthropoda > Insecta > Trichoptera > Phryganeidae > Agrypnia > Agrypnia vestita. The sequence goes on along the minus strand of JADDOH010013432.1, from coordinate 43,862 downwards.
AGTATTTAATTCCGAGAAGTTTTTAGGCAACCATGTATGTATTCGAGAGGTACTGCTCCTCTAGAAACTATAGTAGTAATGAATAACTCGTATTGTGTGTGTAGTACAAAATTTAAATAAATATTATATTTTAAGGTGAATAATGATTTGATGCCACGAGATGTAGAAAGAATTAATAAAATTCGATACAAATGAAATATTTAGAGCGGATTGATTCAGATGAATATTTTTGCATTGGGCAATTCGACGTAAATATCATAATAATAATTTCCATACAAGCGACGGTTTTAACATTCAATTGAATGTTAAAATGGTCACTTTAAATGTGCGATAATTTAATTAATTTACAATGCATTTACTAATTGTATCACCTATATATTATAATCGTTCATATAGGTTAAGTAATTGCATTCATTATAAAAAATATATTAAAAAATGATAACTTTGTTTTCTTTCATTATTTGTTTTTTCATTTCCGATGCTAACGCATCATCTTCAGTAATGTTATTAATACTAAACTTAAGACTAAAGGACGGCGTGAGGAATGGGTGGAGATTAGAGTCCGGTGGGTATGTGGGCGTGGTCGTGGAGTTTGAATATTGATTACATTTTTGTTACTATTTAATTGCCAAGTTTTCTAAAATACCTAGTTTCTTTCCTTTTTTACATATGCTTATTAAATCTACGCTATCATGGTCGAAAAAATGACTTTCAATTTTTTTAACCCTTATGTTACTACCCGGGTACCTGGGTACCCAATTTCGACTTTAAAGTTTTATATAAATAATTAATTTGAAAGGGAGGAAAGTAAAGAGAAGACGAACATTGCTATGAAAAGTAGTGACTTTCGAATGAGCTATTTGACCACTAAATTGTCTAAATATCAATTTGTGATATCCAAAATAGAATAATAATGATATGGGGAAAGGTCCACCCAGGTTGAGTACCCGGGTACCTTGGGTAGCAACTAGTATGAGAAATTCCGGGTAGTAACATAACGGTTAAATGGTCTTTCACAAAGTTACACAGTAAAATTTCAAAAAGATATGCATTCATTATTTTATTATTCCTGATAATCGCGGTACGTTCCACTCAAGTCCGGGTTAATTCGAAATTTCCGGATAAATAGCGGGAGATGTATCCAGTAGGCAGTCAGTTATAGTGAGGTTTGAGTGAATGGAGCGCATGTCTATATATGGAAAGACAAGAAATGTATGTACCCATTAACTTTTACCACTACCGGCTATTCCGTTTGCGGTGACTCTGGGTACCTCACCTGGGTAACCGGGTAAGTATCCGTGTACATATTGTGATTAATTATTATGCGGGTATTAAATGTTCATTTCCTTGTGAGTAAAACGTATCTTACGATGCGTCAATTCTTTTCCCACGAGCGAAAACATATTGCCGCTTGCACGAGAATTAAACTAAATTAACGATCGTATATATAGAAGAGTGTAAACGAATAAAAAATCTATTTATCTTTTCAAAATAAATAAAAAATAACGGATGCGGGATTTGTAAATAAAACGAGATCAAACACAGAGGAAAACCCAAACCAATGAGGCGCAGTTATATTTTCCCGGATAATCCAATAAAAAAAACGGGAGAGACTCAATCAATAAGTACACAATAATAATTTTATCTGGGGGTTTTATTCTGGGATACTTGTTTGTAGACATAAAGACAAGACGTACGGTATTACAGGGTTCACATAAAACCACTGACACGTGAAGCTCGGTTCAAAGAAAGATAATCCAACATCGTATTTTTAAATAAACCGGCTTGGAAAACTTTCGCATGTATTCTAAATATCTTGTCAATGTTTTTTATTGATTTTCAAATAAATTTACTGGAATCATACGTCGTTAACAAAATTAAATAAGATGAGAAAATAAATATAAAAGTGAACGAGATACCACAGAAGGTTGTGGCATTCTCTGCTTAACCTCAACCGCCATGTTGTAAGTTAATAGTTGTATTGAGTGTATAATATGGAAGTATAGAAAGTGTAGAAAGGAAAAGTAGATTAAAAGTAGATTAAACGTAACCTTAATTACATTACATAGAATAACACACATTACTGTAGAGTGTTCAAATATAAGAAAAAATATATACATAATACGTAAAAAAATATTGATTCACAAATACCGGCTTGTTTCGACGTGTTTTCTTCCTGTATTTTTTACAGGACAGATTTTCCGATGATTCATACGACACATATAAACTAATGTCATGTAAAATGAATCAGCTGTCAGAGAAACAGCACATGTCATGAAATTCGTATTTGTGTTCAGTTTTATTAAGATGTGTTACAGTTCAAATATTTTATGTTTTGATACAAAGCAATAACTTTGTGGTTTGACATTTTAAAATAAAATAAAAGATGTCAACTTTGCATGCAACCACGAATTTGGTGGTTTTATACAAAGTGGACGCCGTTAATTTTATTTTAAAATATTTTACTCCGATTATCTTTAAAAACCTTCAGGCTGGCGCCACACTGAGCGTATCTCCCGCCGCGTTTGTTTATGTTTCATCTATCACCGCAAATGTTTCATCTAAGCATAGATCATAGGTACGTGAATTTCCGATTACCATGTAGTTTACAGTAATTCACGGCTCTCGGAGCGGCTCGCACGTGTTCCGGTGATAAACAAACAAAAATAAACATGGCGGTGCATCCTGGTGCATCAGTGCGCTCCGTGCACGCGGGGGGGGGGGGGGGGGGGGGGGGGGGGGAGGCGCCTTGCGCGCCCCGTGACGCGCAATTTAATCCCACCATCGGGGTATTTGGCACGAACCCTGCACAACAGTATCACGCAGCAATCCCATTTTTCAAAAATAAATCAATTTTGTTGCACTCACACGAGTGCTAAGATCGCGAGAAGAAAGAAAGCAAAATGTATCCTTGCATACCAAATACTGCGAACTACGCGAACAATTTCGTCACGCCTGGTACTTAACCTAACCTAACCTAACCTAACCTTGAGTAATTAGCGGGGGCGAGCGTGAAGCGGTACAATGCTTGTAACTAACGTTCCCTCGAAAATTTGTCAACACAGTGCGGGCAAAAAAATACAGCACGCACACAAATTTTATCAATATATTTCAACCTTGAACTGGTTGGGTGGCATTGTTTTCAATTTCTCCCCAAGCAAAATTATAGCATTGTACCTTAAAATTATACGGAAGATTTGAGAAGTGATCCAAAACTAGACGAGGAAATGCGATCGAAAATAGTTTAACGATTTTGATTTTTTTAAATTATTTACTCAAATTGCGGGTAATCCCAAAAAATAATAATTTCGAATGTCCGACCGTAACTTCGTATCAAATAACTGATCTGATTGTGTTTTCAAAATTACTATGGTTTCAAAATAGTTATTAGATAAAATGAAAACATTGACATTATGCTTTTTTAATAAAATGCTCTGAAATAGATTTTTTTCAAATATTTAGATTTCTAAAATAGGTATTTTATTTTAATTAAATGTCATTACTCATTAATCAAAATATATAATTTTCTATGCAAAAATGTCCATCACTAGCGCTACCACATGGCTCAAACAATAATGAGGTATAAGAAGCATAATTCTCTATTAAATAATATGCACCACAATTATCAAGACGCAGATAGCGCTGTTCTCACAGCCGTAACTGGCGGCCGAAATATATACATATAATAAAAGTACCTACGTTATTTTTGACGGGAATTTCATGAATTAATACAATTTTACCGCGTATTTTAAAAAGGACTTAAAAAAACGTGTTGACGGAATTTTTTTTTAGCGAAAAACCAAAAACTTTTCTGTGCATTTGTAGATCTGCAAAAGGCTTATGATAAGAGTTATAAGAGGAAGGTTTTGGAAGGTACTCTCTGGTTACAAGGTGAGCAGTAAACTTTTACACGCAGTTGCATCCCTTTACGAGGGAAGTACTGCGTGTGTAAGAATCAATGGATCATTCTCAACATGGTTTGATATAACAAAAGGTGTCAAAAAAGGTTGCGTAATGTCTCTATGGCTGTTCAACTTGTATACGGATAATTGTGTGAAAGAACTGAAATGTATGAATGTAGGAGCAAAAATGAGTAATTTGATTGTATGCTGTTTACTGTACGCGGATGATGCAGTATTAATGGCTAATAGCGAACAAGACTTACAAAGTCCAGTAAGTAGGATGTGTGATGTATGCAAGGAAAGCGACCTTATTATGACAAAAGTGATGGTATTCGAGAAGAATGAAAGCAAGACAACGGGTGAAATACTAGTGGACAATGAAGGTTTTGAACAATTAGATGAGCTTATGTACTTGGGAAGTATGTTCGATAGAAGAGGGAATGTTGAGAAAGATATCGAGAGGAGATTGACTGCGGGGAATAGGGTGAACGGTACTTTAAATGCAATAATTTCTAATAGAAATATATCTACCGAGGCACAACTAGCGGTATACGAGTATAATGGAGTTCTGGTACTGACACCGATGTATGGGAGTGAAGCCTGGAGCTGGCATAAGAGGAACGAAAGTAGACTGAATGCAGTGGAGATGGGATCCCTTAGACATATGTGTGGCAAATCCACAGATAGAGTAAAGAATGAAGATGTTAGGAATGAATGTAAAGCTGATTATAGCATAATTCATAGAATTAAAACAGGGTCGCTCAGGTGGTTTGAACATGTTGAGCGAACGAATGAGGAGAGAATGGTAAGAAAAATGTGTAATGCAAGTTATTATTATTATCTGCGTATCATAAATTACAATCCCGCTCACGAATCAGAGTGATATTATTTTTATATTCGGTGGTAAGCCGAGGATCATTACATTGTACTTTATGAAAAAAATATAGAATGCAATTATGTTTTCGTGGTCGCAACATCGAGCTCATGCGGTCCTTATTCCGAATGATATAAACTTAATTCCGTCGTATTCCATAATTCCTCATATTAATAGGTTCTTGTTGCTTTCACAATGATTTGATTCTCGTACATAAATATCAATATTTTTTTTAATTTTCGCTATAGCTTGCCACGCAAGCATTTCACAACGCAATCTTGTGAAGTTAGCGAGATAAAATTAAGCTATAATAATGAAACCTGTAAGATAATTTAAATCTGTTGGCGATCTCTAGTCTCTACAGCCACCGCAAGAGTAGGTACTTCTCTCGCGCCGTCTGTGATGGTCATCCAAAGTCAACAGCTTAATGAGTCGAGAAAAGACGTTTGAAATCCGGACCTGTCAAAACTTTCAAATTGATTCACAGAAATCGCTGGTCGATATTTTTGACTCATTCGTGTCAAAAAACAAATAGAAAATAACGGCACACAGTGAATAGACCAAAGTTCTCAGTTGTGAGAACACGCTACTATTCTTAATGTCCTGCATTTATAGATATTTAAAAAAATGTGTTCTTTAAAATGTTCTCAATCTTTAATAAGTTTATTCTAATTTCTCTGTTGATTCGATACTCATTGTAAAATACTCTGTAGGATACATTGTAAGACTGTAGATTGTCATACATCCAAAGTGATAAAGATAAAATAAATTATTTATTTAAAACCAACATCACTTTGTATCAGAATAGCGACATACACTGACGATACACAAGTTTAATCGGAGCATCGTTCTTTAATTCACATAAATTTTGTAATTAGTACTAATTGTTACTCCTTAATACTTCACAAATACGTAGGTAGGTACTTTTCTATTTCGCTTTAAGTTTGTCTTTCGTTTGTTTACGGTATCACGCTAGTTTCTATGATATCGTATCGCTTGTCAAAACATCAACGCACACTGTGTTGCTGCAGACCTGTCATCTCTCTTATATAGGACAATGTCGTTTCGCGATGTTTCCAGAATGTTATAGATTATCTCAGATCTTTGCAGTAATTTATAATTTACTGTAAAAGGTGGAGAGTGCTGTAAGATCCTCGATTACGTACAATTCTTACTGCTTATAACATTACGTGACTGTTCGATCTTTACGAGCAGGACCAGATGTTGGACGCATCCACCTTCTCCCACGCCTTTCCATAGTGAACGCTCTGCTAAAATCTTGCATCTAAGACTTTGACCCAATCTCGCTTGATTTTTTAATTTTAACCGCTTGACTGTGTGAGGATCCTTGTGTGTACGTGACCGTACAAATCCTTCAGATAAGGAACAGAGTGAACCAGAAGCAAATAGTGAGACATAGCGCCCTTCTGATAAGGAAGGAACCAGTCCATCTACCTGGATCCGGAGGATGAGAGCGAGCTCCCTTTCATTGTCAATTGACCTCTTCATAAACTTGTACCAAATCCATTTTTCAATAACTCTCCACTCTACAATCCATGTTCAATCAGTGACAATACAATGTAAAATAACTTATCTCAATTTCAAAATTCGAAGAGAAAATACATTCTGGTCGAGAAGTTTAAATACTTTGGAGTGGATTTCTCTTGGTGGAAGACAGGAAAGTGAAATAGTGAAAAGAATCGGGGCTGTTGGTGGTGTTTTCACTTCACAGTACCTACAGATGATAAAGAAATCTGAGTTAAGTATTACGACCAAACTGACTTTCACGCTTGACTGTTTACTTTAATATATGGCCACTAAATATGGATTCACACGGTGAGAGTGGGAATAAGAATCTAGGCTGCTGAAATGAGATATTTTGAGGAGTAGCAGGAGCGACATTAAGGGGTTGCACCGCCTTGAGGCATCAAAAAAATTCATACTAAAAAAAAATTGTCATAACTAAAGTACATATAAAATCCGTTTTATCATCGTAAATTGTGGAGTATAAAAGCAACGTCAACAATATCCAAAAAAAAAATACAGTCATCGAGAATTACTAATATAAATTGTACTGAACGCAAGATTTTATAGGAAACATGATTGTGGAAGGGATAGACACAAAAAATCTAGAATTCAGTACATTTTAAATTACTAATTCTCGGTGACTGCATTTTAAACATGTTTTTGAATTTTTTGGATATTGCTGCCTTTGATTTTGTACCCCACACTTATGTTTATCATTAAAAAATTATTTTATTCATTTCAAAATGGCGTGACGCGCGCAGCTGGTGGAGATAAACATGTCGCCAGAATTTGAATGAAATGAAAAAGTTAATTATTTATTTGTTAAAATGTAAAAAGTCTATGATACAGCGAATCGAAAAAAATTTAAAAATGTGGCAATGAGAGTATTTTGAACACAATTTTCATTTCTTCTCAAAAAAAAATCTAAGCTAAAAGAATCATAGAAATAAAACGGCGCATTTTATCACAAAAAATCGTCTGCGCTTTATCGTAGATAATGTAATTAGTAGGAAGTGTGCAAAACTTGAACAAAATATTTTTGACATATCATCTCCGCCAGTCTAAAAAGGAATGTTTCGAGAAAAACATAAAGAATAATGTCATTTGTTTAAAAATTTACCTACCACGCTAGCTTCAAATTGCTAACTAAATAAAAATTTAAATGAGTAATACATTATCTCGCATCAATTTTAGCGCGAACCCACATATTTATGAATACATTCCGCAAAACACAACTTATTGCCAAGACTCGCTTTGTTTTTAAAGATTCGCTTAACAAAGCATATTCGCAGAGCAACTCCGCAGTAATGAAAATTGTTCGCTTCTTTAATCGTTCTTATGGCAAGATTAATATCTAAGTAATGAACCCACAAAATGAGAGATTTTTCGTTTCAATGCGAGCATTTTTTTTTTTTTCAATTTCACTTTGAACGTCGTCAATCATTTCATCGCCTACGGCTATCGTATCGACTATTAAAATAACATTTTCTTTCGATCATCGTCAATAACGAAAGAAACTGAATTAAAAACGACCAATTAAAATTTAAAAAAAAAGATATTCAATCTTAAGAAACGCATCGATATTGATACTACCGTTTATTTTGAACTTTCTTTAATACGCCATTAGTGAAAATGTAATAGTATTGTAACATGTAACATACACGTAGGAGTTGAAATAATGTGAGTTTGGAGATTATTTTCGACACAGCTTTCTCAAAATTATTCTGCAGTTCGCGTGAAAGTTCGCGTTGGACTTTTTTGCTGGTGCTCGTATCATAGCGACGAAAGTGGAACAATATTTAGCCCCGAAGTAAATAATACTCCGTTGCAGTAGCCTGTGCAAATATTTTAATGGCCACATAAAGACCAATAACGGTACAGGGCAGGCAGCAATACGATCGTAAAAAGGACATTATTTTGATAACAAATCTCGCCTTGCGGAGTTTGAAAACGGAACGGGTCTTTGATGGGAGAATATTTACGAGATGTACGATATCAAAATGCATAAAGAGAACAGCAGTTGGTACCGATTTCCTCACAGGTCACAGTACAGAAGTGCTGCGTCTCAGGAAGGGGTGATCTGTGGACGATTCTCTGGAGGTCGAGATGCTAAACTTCAAGAAAATATAAAATAGATCATGGCACGTACAATACAAACATATCTTCAAAATATAGCAAAATAATAATCTGTATTAATGATCCACGATACAAACATCTACGGCAACAAATCATCTATATTACGATTGCTTCAAAAACGCAGTACGCAGTGCGTGCATTTGCCATTACCAGTTTAAACATTTAACCAAATCATATGAAAAGCAACAAGCAAAGGGCGATAGCTAATCGCAGACACTAATGGCCTCGCAGTGTTCAATATCAGCCGCACAGCGGCCGTTACATCTGGTAGCCATCGCAGACACCATAGGCCTCGCAGTGGATAGTATAGCAACCCGCAGGGCCTAGTATTATATACTTTTACTAGCAGTTAGCTTAACTTACTAGCTAACTTAACTGCTAGTGAATATACTATTGTAGTCGATTATTACTTTGTGGTTATTCATTGCAAATTAAATTAAACACAAATTCTTGTTTTATCTAATATTTTTATATGAAAGAATGTTCAAAGAACAGTTACTGGATCTGATTCCATCCAGAGGGATGAGTAAATAATTAAGGATAAATTATAGAAGTCTCACAGAGACGAAGCTATTTTTATATATGAGAAAAGTGGACGGAAGTCTCTTATATGATGGCTCGGAGCTTACAATATATGAAATGTTCTTGATTCGAACATACCTATATATAGAACTTTAGAAATTTTTTATAATGTGTGGATTTTCTTATGATGGAATTGTGTAGAGTGATCACTTAAGTCAGGTGTTACAGGTTGTAAGCCCTGAGCCATCGTATAAGAGACTTCCATCCACTTTTCCCATATATAAATAGCTTAGTCTCTGTGAGGCTTTTATAATTCATCCTTAATTAACACATTCTTGTGCTTAATTTAATTTGCAATGAATAACCTTGTTTAAACCACTATATTTTTGCTAACACCAACAAGATTCGGAACCACCACCGTAAATTACAAATTAAACATTACAGAATATGGGCAATTATATTTTTCGGTAACATGTTTTTGTTAACCTGCCGTATGATATCATTTTCAACGTTCAACATTTTTTAATTATTTAATTTTTTTATTTTTATTTTTTATTTTTTCTTCATTTTTTTAAATATGTATGCTGTACACTCTCAAATTAGAGAGTTGACATAACCGGTTGGTGTGACCAAAGATATAGTGATTTGAACCAAGTGAATCTGTGTTTTATTTTATTTATATTAGCAAGTCTTTACTACAGCAGAATGCGCATTTAACCTTTTTAGAACGTTATTGTGGGGTTAAAACATCGACACTAACCAAGTCACCCAGAAGAAGAAAAAAGTTCACAATTTCGCAATTCTGCGTGTTTATAACAGCGCGAGTTTTATATTTTGTTGGCGTAATATTATTTAGTAGAAGGAAAAAATATTCTTACATTTTAAGATAAGATGAGGTCCCTTAGACGTATGTGGAGTAAATCCATGTATGATAGAGTAAAGAATGAAGATATTAGGAATGAATGTAAAGCTGATCGTAGCATAATACAGAGAATAAAAATAGGGTCGCTCAGGTGGTTTGGGCATGTTGAGCGAATGAATGAGGAAAGAATGGTAAGAAAGATATATGATGCAAGTGTTGACGGCGCCAGAAAGAGAGGGCGACCACGGAAGACGTGGCATGACCAGATTAACCAGATACTGGAAGATGGTCCTGTTAGAAGCCTGAACAACCGTCGAGCTTGCATGCGAAAATGTATGAATGTAGACGAAGCGAAAGTTGTATGTCAGGACAGAAGAGTATGGCGCTCTATCCTCTTTGCCTACCCCCGCGGGGAAACGGCGTGATGGTAAGTAAGTAAGTAAGTAAGATAAATTTAAGAAATTCTAAATATTTTCAAAAAAGAAACAGTATCTACTTTTATGCGATCCCGGATAATCGGGAGTCCACTATAGTAGAGAAAATTCAAGATTCCGAGAATCGAAATAAAGTGCCACTTGAGTGATGGTCATGAATCACAGCCCGCTGAGAAGTAACTCGTAGTCGTTCTCCAGGTTCTCGAACGGGCAAGGAAGTGGGCGTCCGATTTCCTCTCAATTGGGAGAGAAGTCCGCCCCCGCAATACGTGCTGTAAAATGATAATATACTTCTCACACTCACCGGGCCCGAAGGCAAACATTAACTAATTGAAGTCTTGTTAAAACTATCGTGAAGCCCAAACTCCTCGTGGTTTTGTACTTGTACCTTCTAATTTTGAATATGGGTTCCGAATAATGTTAATCGATAATCGTATTTCAATCCAGAATATTTTTAGTGCCTATGCTCAAATTTTTCGAGAACACAATGCTGGATTTTATCCTCAAGGGGACATCATGATCTATAATGTATCTAGATTAATGATGTCAACATGCGGATAAAATCCAGTGTTGTGTTCGTGAAAATTTTTAAAATATACAAAATATTAGGTCCTTACATATGAAATTGGTGTTTTGCCGTACTGGCAAATTTGATCTCAAATATCTTCTCTTTGGTTAGGAATTCCAAATCCAAATTTATACAGCTATTTACTCATGTATTTGTGTTTTGAAAATTATAATTGTTTTTTCCTCAATTGTTTTTTTCTTTGCTTCACTCAGTTTACAAAATGAAAAACTTGAAATATCGCGTTATTTACGAGTACGAGTTCCACCGTGGCACCAGTGCTGCAGAAACGGCTCGAAGGATTAATGATGTGTATGGCGACGGTGCCGCAAAAGAAAACACGGTGCGTTTTTGGTTCCAACGTTTTCGTTCTGGAAATTTCGACCTGCAGAACAAGCCCCGTGGACGGCCGGAGACCAAAGTTGATAATGAAGAATTGAAGGCTATTGTGGAAGCGGATCCATCGCAAACCACATCCGAGTTAGCTGCAGGCTGCGGTGTTAGTGATAAAACTGTTTTAATCCACTTGAAGCAAATTGGTAAGGTGAAAAAGCTTGAAAGGTGGGTACCTCACGAATTGAGTGAAGCAAATCAACAAACGCGCGTTGACTGCTGCGTTGCATTACTCAACCGGCACAATAATGAAGGGATTTTAAATCGAATCATTACCTGTGATGAAAAGTGGATCCTGTACGATAATCGGAAGCGCTCATCGCAATGGCTGAACCCTGCCGAACCAGCCAAACCATGCCCCAAGCGAAAATTGACTCCAAAAAAGTTACTTGTGAGCGTTTGGTGGACTAGTGCTGGTGTCGTTCACTACAGCTTTCTTAAATCTGGCCAGACGATTACGGCAGATGTCTATTGTCAGCAACTGCAAACCATGATGGAAAAGCTAGCTGCTAAACAACCGAGGCTGGTTAATCGCTCTAGGCCACTGCTGCTTCATGATAACGCTAGACCACACACTGCACAACAGACGGCTACCAAATTAGAGGAGCTTCAATTGGAATGTCTAGGACATCCACCGTACTCTCCGGACCTTGCCCCAACAGATTACCATTTTTTTCGAAATTTGGATAACTTCTTGCAAAGAAAAAAATTCAACTCCGATGGGGCAGTCCAAACCGCCTTCAAAGATTTTATTGATTCCCGTCCGAATGGTTTTTTTAGTAAAGGGATCGATGAACTACCTATGAAATGGCAAAAGTGCATAGATAGCATTGGTACATACTTTGATTAAATAAAAATATTATAATAAAAAAAATCGGCTTTATGTTCCTCCCATACTAAACGCCAATTTCATATGTAAGGACCTAATATTCTTGATACATAAAAAATGGTATAAAAGGGAGTTTAAAAAAATTAAATAATTTTCAGGCGTATTCTAAATGTCGTGTTGAAAATTCTGAAGAGTGTCATATATGTACACATATAAAGAATGTTACTCCAATCAAAATATAGATATGTCATTAACGATGGTGACGTTTATGGGAATGAAAAAGTTTTCGACTGAAGTAAAAATACAACTCACATACGAAACAAGGTGTGCAAGTTAAACATATATTCAATTCTCAAAAATTTAATAGATGTCGTAGTCTATCATGGGTGGTATCGGTGAACGTTACATTGTATAAAGTTATCACTTAAGCCAGCCGTACGACAGGTCGTAAGCCCTGCGCACACCTAAAAAGACTTCCGTACCTACTTTACTATATAAAAAATAGTTTCATCTCTATGAGACATGTATAATGTATTTCAATTGTCTAATATGAATTTTGTGTGTTGTGTATGGGCTTCTGAGAACAGCTTTAAAATTATCTAAAAGTGAAAATGAGGAATCAGTACTGAGAATAATATTGATTTTGAACACGGCAAATCTTTCTAGGCCGCTCATTTAATTTCACTCCTAAAATAAAGTCACAGAACACAGCGTGACTTTAGAAAGTACCGTACACAGGTCCATATCTTAGATCTTTATGTGTTCGAGAAGGTATCCATCGTTTCGACCGAACCCTTCAAACGAGTAATAAATACCTTATCAGATCTTTCGGAAATTATTTTAGAAACTAGCTGCCACCGGTCAAAAATGACGGAACATTAGTATATCTATAGCATATTTTTGGCGCACCACGGGGTGGCGGCCGTGGCAACACTCGTGAAACGGCCGGTTCGGGTTTGGTGGCCCGGGGTTCAAAGTTCAAAGCCCCATTAGCCGTCAATTCCAACGAAATTACGGACGTTACACGAAACGAAATTACGGGAACAGACATCGAAATTATCATATTTGATTTTAAACAGCGTATGAAGGTATTGAAAGAAATTGGATTGTAATGGACATATAGAATATTAAGTGGGAAAGTAATCCTCCAATTATTCGTCGTGAAATATTTGATAATTTGGGGAAGCGCAATTCGTTTCACATCATTTTTCATATAAATATAAATGTAGTATTTTTGTTTTGTATTTTTATTACAAAATAATTTTAGCCAAATTAATTTTAATCACATTCTACTTGGTTTATGTTCGTTGTTACTTTAATACTCAATTCTATCATCATCCCTTAGCCACAATATGCTATAGCGATTATATATACAATATTATTTGTGTGGGCGAAAGTAACAACCGAATAAGGGCCTGTTGTTTCAAGTTGGATTAAAGTAAAAGTTCGTTTAAAGCATAGATTTTTGCGTTCTCCATCAATCAAACGATCCGTTTCCGTAAAAATCTATGCTTTAAACGAACTTTTACTTTAATCCAACTTGAAACAGCCGGGCCTATGTCAAAAAATTCAGGTTTTCGGGAGAACGAAACCAAAATTTTGGAATTTTACGAAGTATCTCTTAAAGCTTTTGTTATTTTTACCTAATTTTTGCAACATTTGTTTTATTTTTTGTACAAGTTGTTGAATCAAGTTGACTAATGTCGTTGGTTATTGCCAATTTTTTCAAATATTGATCATGTCATTTTTCCTTTTTCAAAAAATTAAAAAATAGTCACCTTTTATTTTATTTTCTGACTCATCTAATTTTTCCTTGTTAGATGTGTGTCTAAAGAACAACTTTGCATACTTAACTCAAAACTAGATTTTATTTATTATTCGGCTATTCCTTTCGCCCACAGATTTAGTTTGAACCTTTAACAAGTTTTTGAGTCAATTGTAAATGTTTTACATTAATGTCGACCGTGGCGCTTTTCCAAATAACTGATTCAAAGAAATAGCTCGAAATGTGAATCACACAATACACAATATAATTAAAGTACTCTGTACCTTACCACAGGGCACGGTAAGAAGCTTTCTCTTTCTTCAATAAGCATTGAGTAGCATACTACTAAAAACAATACGATATTGTGATGGAAATGCAAGTATAACAATACAGAATAATGCAATAGAAATTGTTGGTTTGCAGTGAAACAGAAAACTGCTGTACTGGAACTTATTTTAAATAAATAACATCGAACATTCAAATAGTGAAACGACGCGCCTTCAAAATACTATTTTATTATTGAATTATTTATTGCCATGAAAATTTTGCGTGTTTTTAAATAGAAACGTATAATTATTTGACTACACAATTTCTTCCTGCATGCATTCTTCACGCTGAGACATAAAATTCGTAAAATCTCTCGAAAGAAAGCCGTCGATTAACATCGTTTTCGACGCGCAACATAACAATTATCTGGAAGAATCTGTATATAAATTTGATCGTTGAAAAAATCCAGTTTCAAGCACAATTTCACCAGCAGCAGTGCAAGTGGTTTTGAAAAACGTAAATGATATAAATGAACAACAAAATAATATTCAGTTTATACAGCGCTTAAAATCATGTATTTTAAAGTATCGCTTGTGGAATCTAAATGTTCTGCAGACTGCGAAAATGAACAACGATTTAAAAATGATAGACTACTATTATATTATATTCATGCAAATTTTTCTTTTAAAATAGAGATGTGAACGCGGAATCACATCACAATCGCTTCAAACCGATATACTATTTTCAAACTAAGCTTAACGCTTGTTCTATGAATGGGGCTCGGACCACCGACCATTGGATCACTGGGCGAAAGTTTGAATCTCAAGACCAGACCAACGAGCTATTCAAACTGACTTTGCATTTAAAATCATGGGGAAAAAATGAACCATGGTTCTTGATTATTGCTGCTCACAATATAAATACTCTCAATTTCAAAAGTCTAACAAGATGAAATAAATATTTTTCAAAATAATTAAATTTATGTAGGTGTACATGACTAATGTATATCATACGACGGATATAAAAACAAAAACATCAATATCCCACTGTAGTGTTTCTGAGATAAATACAAAAAAACCAGTAACTACTCCAGGAATGTTCTCAGGAATCAATGAACCAACATTTAAATTTAACTTTTGTTATTTTTTCATCAAATGATTCAGCAACATTGTAGATTGACATTTAAAAAAAAATTGATTATATTATTTGTTTATATCTACTTCTTTTATTTTTTTATTATTTTATATTATTTTCTTTTATTTCAGAAGTAGATATAAACAAATAATATAATCAATATTCTTTATTTAACTTTCAAATATGTACCTCTTTCCATTTAAGAAAGACAATCGAATTAGTAAGTGTAAACCGTGTGCACGAGGCACATTGTTTCGTTGTGTTGGTATTTGTACTCGTAAACACCAACACAACGAAACAATATGCATCCGTACGCACGGCTTACACATACTAATTCGATTGTCTTTCTTAAATGGAACGAGGTCTACCTGGGACGTGGATTTATTTGTTGCTGCATAAAACAAATTCTTGTACTTTTCTGCTTATTTTTTCAACTGCATTCCATCACTTACTGCGCCCATAACTCGGTCGGTACGTGCAAGTAAAAATAATTGATTACGGCGCGAGGCCATGCGCTTCCCGCGAACAAGAATCGCCTTCATCATTCTAAGAATTTCGTGCGGAGTGCAAGTGGTGTTAATTATTTGGTAATATTCCAAGTACGCCGTACTGCGGCGATTACTTTTTATGCACCATTAAAAGTTCCGAGAATTTATGAATACGTGCAAAATGGTGGCACGGGCAAGGGCCGCCGCGCGCTGAGCGGAATTCGAGAACTTTTAAAATTAGACGCCAAAGTATACAAAAACGAAGAAAAACTTCGCGTAAGGCAGAAACTACGTACATTTATCCGTCCAGGCCTGTAAACTGTTTCAGTAATACCGTGAAGTTACATTATAGGTGGGACCTGCAAGGATAACGTAAGTCGAAATACAAAAGTAATCAGATATCAGGTTCTTTGATAGATAGCTGTCGACTAAGATATAATAAATAATAATTGTAAATAAAATATTTTCATTGATTTCGTTGGGAAAAGAAATGAAATAGTGGTAACAATTTAAACTTCCATTACGTCACTGGATAAGAACTGAACCCGAGTAGAATATTTCTCGAGAATCTTCCACTTGTCTTTGGTATACTAATGCACGTCATTTGTATCGTTAGAAAATTCCGCACGTAAGTACTCCACTCGCTCATTAGTCTATGGTATCACCCGCTGTCTGTTTCGATTTCTGTGCTTTCGCTTCTGTCAAAACATCGCGTGGCTCGCCGCGTACGCATTGCGTAATTTATACCAGTCTTTCCAGTATATACCACATCCTTTTAAACAATACAAAAACATTCCAAAACACCCAGGCTGTTTCGGACTGCTCGTAATCCACTATTATGAGCAGTTCTTATCGTTTTAGAATCTTGTGAAAAACAATATTATATAAAACCAAGAAAAAAACAAAGGAAATCTAAGTATCGTATCCAGCAAAGTCGGGAGGTAAGCGCTGAGAGAGAAAGGCGAATGAAGGAAGGGTATTACTGTAAAAAAAGAAAGACTAAGAAAAAAAAGAATAAGAAAAGTCAATATTGCAAGGAATAGAAAGCAGAAGGAATAGCGCACTGTCCGAAGCCGTTGTAATATATCAAAAGACTATTGAAGAATCTAGAACGGGCTATAAAAATTTAGAGTTATCTAGAATATTCAGGAAACGCCTGGAACAGCCTATGTAGAAGCGACGAGAACCTTCTCCTAAATACTACAAAAGGAAAAGAATCTTCTCGAGAGTTCGATGAAACCAGCGTTTGGGTATAAATACCGGTTCTACGTCGCGGTGCAAGAGTTCTGTTTCTGACAGTTCGTTCGGTGCGAAGTTCACGTGAGGCGATGGCCAGGTGTGCCCAGTCGCGAATTTAGGAGCGATAGATATCAGTGAAATAAGTACTTACCGATAATGGCGAAATAAATAAATGAAAATCCTATGTGCGAGAATTGAATATTTTACGAGCGATTAATAAAGTATTCCCAGCAATAATAAAGTGTTCAGATACAAGTGATATATTGCGAAATAGTGTAATTTAAAGAGTGGCATTAAGTTAAATTCGTGTTAAGTGATTTTGTCCATTTAATTATTAATTAATCACTAATTAATAAATCGCTTATTAATTCCCAGTGTTTTCAAGTTTTTTTCACGACAAGTGACAATAGTAAAGAAAGTGAGATATGTATAAATCAGACTAAACCATAAACTACACCGCACCTTAATAGACTTTCGACAATATTTCACATATTAAAATCACTAAAAAAGTCATTTAATTAAATTTATCATATCGTTCAAAAACAGCGGTGATGTGGTCTAAATTCCTAGATGGGTTTGTTTGCCTGCAAATCTAAATATCGAATATACATATTTCCGAAGAAAACGGTGGTATTCTTATTCCTCATAAAGGTCCATGCCTTCTAAGCTGACGAAACCGCGCTAATAGTCAAAACTAATCATGGGAAAATGTTATGATGAGGCGAAGAACGATATGATCTCGTTAAGAAATCAGTATGATTTTTTTTCGACTCTCGACAATGACAACACTCCATTACATGGCATGCAACTGTCCGTGTAATGAGTATGACCATTAAGGCTACATCTTACATTAAATAACCCAAATACACAGAGAAGTAAAGACAGAGGAAAATTATACAAATTTTCAATCTACATTGCAAAGTTTATTATAGAAATAAACAACAATTAGACATTGAAATTATACAATTATGCAAAAATAATATATAAAATAACAACCAAGCGTAGCCAAATGTACATATTAAATAATTTACTTATTATCAACAACTTTCTACATTTTTTATTATATATTTTTTAACTCTTTTTTTTTTAGAGTAATATTCTAATCATACTAATTTATCTTTTAAAATATTATACTATGTTTATTTATGTATTAATAATACAAGCCCTGATTTGGGATTTCACATCACATAAAATACTAAGAAGCATAGCTATCTAAAAAGGTACATTGGAATAAAATTACAAAAAATGAATTAATATTAACAATATAAATACAAAAATCATAAGTTGATACGTAAAAAAATACAATAAGTAAAGTGAAGTAAGAAGTAAAAGAAAATATAATAAGTAATCAGTAGATACAAAAGAAAAAATGATTAAAACATGAAAAAATTTAACAAGATAAATACAACAAATGCAGGGTATAAAGGCAAAGGCAGCAATATCTAAACGGTTATTTGACCGTTATTTGACATTTCAATATGTTTTATCGTTGATTGGTATCTGATTCTGACAATTCTATTATCAAACATCGGCTTTAAACAACAATTATACCGTTATTTGACATTTCAATATGTTTTATCGTTGATTGGTATCTGATTCTGACAATTTTACGGGCAAACATCGGCATTAAACAACAATTATAATCTCAGTCATCGATACAATCAGATAAGAATCTCAAATAACTGTACCATGTCTAACCGGTTAAAGCGACAATTTGACCATCACTACTTTTTGACTTTTAAAAGTATCTAACCCGAGGCGTCTACTATTTAAATGTAAAATTTCAGTGCCGTTTTCTTTTTATAAGTGTGGCCTGTCTGCTAGGTGGCTTGCGAATTCTGAGAAATTAAGTAATTTAATAATTTTTTCAAACCACAAAGTAAACGCTATAAACATAAAAAATAACTTTGTTTTTTAGATGAATCCCGAAGTAAGGTTGTTAGATAAAGAAAACGAAATGGATACACTAAAAATCTAAATATTTAGTTGTCAAAATTGTATTCTCACTGCTCAGCTTTTTCGAGAACACACTGGAAAATAAACGAGTATACGTTGAATCATAAGTCATTATGGGAGGAGATATAAAAACCACGTTGGGCCAAGAATCAAAATTCATACAAGGCCTTTAGCGAGTCGTTTACTCCTAAAAGCAACAACACGTTTCCTTATCGAATTCTTACTTCGGGGTCACTCTTCCAACTCCGCATCAAGAAATCAGGTCCTCGGTAGCGTGGTCCACACGGCACAAAGATACAATGTGGTTTTCCAAAGAAAATTAATCACCGGGCATGCTCCCAATACCAGTAGCCCGACGGGCGATGCACCGTCGACACGAGCTTCGTTCTGTATCGATAATTTTGTCGTGTTTCCGCATTCTCGCTCCCAAACATTTTCAAGATCGAATGTTACGTAATACGGCGTTGACCTGTTTCCCAGGAATATTTGGACAAATATTAAAGGCACTAAAGCATGAAACTAAACTAGTTTGACGTTGAGTCGAAGATTATTCAATAATCAGTAGTTACCGACCGAAGTTTCGGTCTCGGACAGTTTCGGGCACTAAAAATAGTTTCAACTGCGGTATCGGTTTCGGTCAAAAATCTGCTGAAACTTCCGCTCAACCGATTAGTTATTAATTGAATAGCTTTTGTCTAAAAATTACTACTAGAAAAAAAATTGATTTTGATATGGAAGACTATTAAAAATTTCACTGATTTGTTCATTGAAATTGATTAAGTACGAGTAATAAATAATATACATATTATACAACTAAATATATTTTTATTGATTGAATTGATGTATTTTATTACCTGATAAAATTTTACCCGAAGGAATTATTATACGTTTAGGTAAATACACTAGATTTCAGAGTACATATAATGTAAATTTACGTTTCGGTTTCGGCCAAAACCAGAATGGAATAATTCGGTTTCGACTGAAGATCTAGTTTCGGTCAAATTAGTCGGAGAAAAAGAAACAACGAACATCTAAATGTATATTACAAAAGTCATAATTTAAACCTAGATAAAAATTAGAAATTCTTTCTTTACGCGGATTAATTATAGTGATGAAGCATTGGCTAGCCAACGATGATAATCAGTGTGACAACGAACATAATTGTATGGTCCGCATGCACGCTAATGTACATTACAAATTACAAGTTAAGTAACCACGCTCAGAGTTAATATCTTGATCAGGTGGCCACGTGTATAATCGACAGGTTATACCGGGTGGAACGTGCTTTGTAAAATTCTGGAAAAAAAATTAAGATTCGAACGAGTGAGCCTGCTGTAAGGAATAATATTAAATTGTTGTACTTGGGTTGATTGTGAACGATTGCAATATTCATTTTATAGCATTTTACGAAACTACATTTTTCGAAGGATAAACTGACATTCTTTGGTATTGAAATTATGCTGTGAAGGAAACATATTCATAATAATAATTACAGAAAAACAGCCGAATTATTCCGATGGCAATCAGGTTTATTCACTTTGTAAATCAAAACGCAGGTGAATTCTCATTAAACGGAACAATAAATCCAACATATCGCTAATAAAACGAGGCGTTCATAAATTTATTCGTAATATATAATTTGTTCAGATTGCTAAACACATTTCAATTGTACTTTGTTGTGTGAAAATCCAAATAAAAAGGTTCGAGGAGTTTTCACTTACATACACAACACCAAAGCACGTCGTACAGCTTTGAATAAATATGCCCTTTCATCCTTTTGTGAATCCCGAAATAAAAGGATGGCGGCAAAAGCTTTTCGGAAAAACCTTGTAAACCCTAAAAAAGTAATTGAAGTTTGCAAAGATTTCTTCCCTTCATCTTTTAGAGAGTATGGGAAAGGAACTGCCCTATTAAACGTGCAATAAAGGTAAGTGGTACTACAGGGATTAATAATATTTTAGATATATGCTCGCAACCCTTGAAAGGTAAATGTAAAAAAAAACTAAATATACCCAAAAATGGTGTGACGAGTAATCTATTTTTTTTTATTCCGATCTTGTATTATTATAGCGGATCCTGAACGTATGCATATTGAATATTGGTCCAGTCTTGGAGTGTAAAAAATAATAAAGGTGGAAACCCGATTAATTTCTTTAACAAACTCTTCCCCGAAGATCCTCGAATCATCATGAAATGTGCTAGGTATGTAGGTACTACTCGCTCATGCGAAAAATTTGCGAGGATTGGTTTGAGTAAAACAAGATAAAACAAGAGAAGATTATTTTTCTGTCAAAATCGGAGAAAGATAATTTGATGGATGGGTTAGGGAGAATGATATTTCTAGAAACCCTTTATCATTTTGCCTTTTAATCTTAGCACATTGCTTTTAAATATAGGTATGCTGGTACACAAAGCTCTCAATCACACAGACAAAAAAAATATCATGAAATGGCAATTTTTCTGGATCAAAAAAAATATTTCAATGATTGTTAGCATGGTTTACTCTAATATTTGATACTACTTTTAAAATATGTTAATGTAAGATAATAAATAAAATAATACAGAAAAATAGAATCCCGATTGCTATTTCGATAATGTGTTTACTACTGCAAAAAGTATTGTGTAAAATAATGTTTTTAACGAAGTATCTTCGTGTTATATGTAGATATTAATATTTATTATTTTACTATGAGATCGATTATCGAGAAGAATCTTAAAAACCGATAAGCATGTGTTAGAAGAAATAAAAAAAACGGAAAAATCTTGTATTCCTATCACTCACTCCCAATCCTCTGCAGGCTTCTACTTACACCAAAGAGGTTGAATAATCTCTGACTTGCACGCTTTGGAGATAGCGCGTCAATTCATCAATTCACAACAAAATAACTGAGAGTACTGAGCAGTTTTTTGTTCCCAGCTTATACGTATTTTTAAAATCACAAAATTATTCGAATGCTGTTATAACATACAAAACGGGTCACGTACTTCTATGTAGGTTGTTACATGCAGATACTAAATCTGTTGAAATGGCATATCGAAATGTTCATTTCCGATTCCTATTTGCAGTAGGCACTCAATCCACCCCAGCGAGAGTTGAAAGGGGGATGCAAATTGAACAGATATTTGCATAAATCCCCCGAGGAATACAAGCGAGGGATTATAAATTAACAATGGCAGGTTTTAATATGAAGAGTAGTTTGTAGTGGTTGCAGAACTAAATGGAAAATATATTAATGATTACGATACTAATTATGATATACGTTAATAATTCAATTAACAATTAATATATGGTGTGGTGGAAAGGTTATTTATATAAACGTAAATAATTAATCCAATAAACGGGCAGGGTATTGACATATTCTAAATGTGGTGTTGAATAAGAAAGTTGAAAATTCGGTGAACAGCTAAACGGTAGTATCGATTGTCCGGGAATTCGGTAGACGTCGACGACTCTCATCATCCTGCAATTTTAGGACGCGTCACCAAAGGAGGTAGTACAACTTGAAGGGGCTTGGGGTGACTGATATGGTTGAAGTTTGAAGAGAACGACCTCCCGCCCGGTGGATAAACCAAGAAGTGTACTGGATACATTTAACTCCGCAGAATGCCGAGAAAATAGTAGTAACCACTTGTCTGATACGGATATGAATCCTTCACTTTTTTGGACATCTTGCGAGAATAGAAGATAGCCTGGAGAAGCTTTTCTGTTGAGCCAAGTCGAGAGTCAAAGAGGAAAAAGAAGATCCGCCACTCGTTGTGTCGATCAAGTGGAAAAATTTATAGGAATTTCTCTGATGACAGCGCTAAGATATGCAGGATACCGGGAAAGATAAAGGAAAAAAGTCGTATGAAAATAATGAATATGATCTCAATAACTCAGGTGTTCCATAAAAGGATATTTCCATTACTATGCATGACTACACTATAGACAGCTGGAAAGGCTATCCAAAAACATGAACAGCCTATCCAGCTGTCAATCCTCTCCAGGCATCCTGGTGCTGAGTTATTTCGTCCCGATGCAACCTCGTTCTGTCCTGCCTTACATTGTCAGCCCACATTGCGTGGGCGACCAAAGAAACTCTCTCAAATACAGCATTAAATGCTCTGGAGTTATCCGCCCGAACTACATGATTTTCTTGATGAGGCATTTTATTCTTCTCCCTACATAGATCAAGATAAACTAAAAATCTATCTTAGTTAATTTCCTATCAAGAAATTATCCAACAAGGTGATACAACCTCATCTAAAATATTTACGACTGCTCTAGAAAAATCTGTTAGGCCACTAGAGAGGGATATCAAGAGTGGATAAGAAAATGAAACGACTATAGGCGGCCGCATTGCTCCAACAATGAAAAATCGTAAAATTATCGTAATAACGAATAATCATAAGAATTCGCATTCATCCAGCGAAATTCGGAGGGAAGAGGCGGACAGCTCGCTCTAAAACTCGATAGACTAACTAAATCATCAAAATGCCGAAATACGTGGTATCGATAACAATGGACAGTGAAGTGGGACCTACCAGACTCAGAGTCGTTTTATGAGCAAAAGCTCCCATACCGGCCCTACACTTTCGGCATTCAAAGCAATCAGATAAGAATGGACATTGAAAAGAGAGAGACACTAGAAGAAGACATCATAGATGCATATAAAACGGCTAATAAAGTTTAGTTTATATGAACAGAAGCGCACATAAGCTTAGCGTTCGCAAAACTACTACATATGAAATAACGACCCGCGTCGAATTCCCACTGTTGAGCAACGCCACAAGTATGGTTTTAATTCGAGCGATAAACCCTACAGATTTTGCTAACGACAGGTAATCGGCTCAGTTAGTTGGTAAATCGGCTTATTTTCTGGATTCAGCCTCGCCTGCGTACGGTTTTGTAATTCGTTTAATGGCGAACAAATAAACATGGCATGCGTTAGCTGGAATTTATTCAAAATAGAATTAAGGTACGAAATAAGAAAATAATTTGGCTCAGCTTGGATAACAAACCATAAAAATGCTGGGAATGTCTACTAATGACCACGCACTACAGAAGGGCCGACTCACAAGCAAATTAAACAATCGCCCAGGGGCACTAGGCAACGACTTACAACATCATGTACGACTATCATGTAATATTATTTAAGTATTATATTTCTACTTTTATGTTTGCTAACAGAAAGCGATCGAATGCCAGCGTTTCCGTACCGATTGCTTTTGCTAGATATTGAAGTTTAATAACGTATTGTATTATCCGTAAAACTTATTTTAATATTTTCGAACTAGTTTTAATATCATTATTAAAACTAGTTCGATTTGTAAGAGTATGTTCATGTTTTAGTAAAAAACGCTGAAAGAAATGGATGCTCGTAAGAAAGAAAATAGCCAAAAAAAGCAATCGCTTCACAGTCAAATCTACACTTGTTGAAAAATATGGAACAATGTCTTATTCTTTTAGTTAAACGGAAAGTTGAAAGCACCATACCTTATAACGGAAATAACGTTGCGAGCTGAAAATAGTCGCGTTGATCTAGAAATCGCAAACAAAATACGCTACCAGCTGCTTTTGCTGCATCAGACAAGCAGATTTTACTCTTTATAATTAACGTTACCAAAAAGGTATCGAACAGTTTCGTAGTTGTGTGTGTAGCTATGGTGAAAGAACCTGTCAAATTTACCAAGTTTATCCGATTATTTACATGTAAACTAGAACAGCAAATAGAAAATCGACTGATGTATTCAAGTACGACAGAAGAAAGCGAACAAAAATATGTACGAATGTAGCGTTGTAATGCTATGTCACAAATCATAATGGAAGTCGATCATAAACAAGACAAGAATATATTGTCAGCTTGAGAAGATTAATTGGATTTCTCAAACGAGAAAGACTATTCTTGTTATTCGTACAGCGGCAGTAAAAAATCAGGTTTGAAGATCGGCGCTTGTTTTGATCGTGGATTCAACGAAATGACTTACAATTTCTCGTGGACATAGCCTTGAGTCATGTGCTGGCCGTGATTCGTCCGGACCGCGGCAGAAGAGAAAGTATCGGTTATTATATCGATCTGTAACCGGCATCCATGTTCCCACAACGTGGAATTAAGGGCGAGAGTGGCGTGGTACCGATATGCGGGTTTCGTACCGGACAGCATCGAGCCACAGCTTCGGGATACATGCAATTACGGTGCATCGAATGCTATCGCGGTTACCCGTGCATATTTGATGGGCTTAGAATATAATGCATGAAAATGGGCTCCGAGATAATTGAACGACCATCATACAATAACACGGCATCATGGACACTCCGGGCAGACGATAAAGACAATACAAATACCGTGTGGGTTTAAAACAGAAATTACGCTTTCAAATTATACATTGGTGTAATGGTATTCGAATATAAAATAGGAATGCGCCATGTGCCAGGAATTTTGGTAGGAACAGGGCACATTACGAAGTACCGCATCGGTGCGCACAAAAATCGAGGAAAGAAAAAATATGACACACGACGATCATTATTGGATGGAAAACAAACTATGTTATCTCTATTTTATTTTAATTATATGTTCTTATATTTTACGACTCGAGTTTCGAGAGTATCAGAAACTCTTATCGACAGTATTTTAATAGTTCACCTTCTTCGATCTTCATGAAAAATCTCAAATGTTAAAACCACATCCAACACCTGACGTTTCTAGAAAAACTAAAATGTACTGAATTCTAGAATGAATGTATGTATCCTTTCCAAAATCATTTTTCCCATAAATTTATAGGCTATGTTTCCTACAAAATGTCAAATCCAGTATATTATAAAGTAGTAATCCTCGATGACTGCATAATTTTTTTTCGGATATTGCTGCCTTTGCTTTTATACCCCAGATATATATTATTAACAATTATAACAGTAGCTTGTTGGTGTAGTGGTCATGACGCTCGCCTAGTGATCTGGTTGTCTGTGGTTTGAGCCCCGTTCCAGGTCACCAGCAAGTTAGTCCTATCCTCATAGCACAAGCGTTTAGCTAATTTTGAGAATAGTAAGAATATTGATGTGACATGCATTTCGCATCTCTTTTTTTTTTAAATTGTTTTAAAATTTATTTGAATGTTTATTAAAGTAACACTTCAAAATTGGTATTTAAACCATTAGTAATATTTTTTTAAATCCTAAAAAAACTTAGTATGTGCAAAAATAATTACAAAAAAAAAAATATATTTTATATTTGGATGGCAGTTAGCAACGACATAATTGAAAACCTAAATACCACGTGGTTCAACCACACCCAGGTTTTTATTACATCTAATATTATAAAGCTACTTTTCAAATCACGTGCCAAATACATGGTGCGTTTGAACATTGTTGCTGGATTCCAATGAACAAAAATATTAGTCAACAATTTGTTAGCACCGAGTAAAAAAAGGGCACTTCTCTTAGTGAATGGCAATAAAATGATAATGTATGGAGTTTTTTATTACGTGGCACCAATAAACAGATAAAACTGATGGTAAAGGGATATGAAGACACGTGTGTTATCAGATAACAGCGGTTCTCAAACTGTACAAACTGTAAAATGGTAAAAGTTAAAATATTTACGGAATGACTTTCCAGATTTTATGATTCATCGGCATCCGCCAGATTAACACACGATGTCTGGTTAAATCAGTGTCAAATGTGCGGAAGCCACAGTTGAGCATGGAATAATTATATTATAAATTGTATTGCTGTATAATTTATAAATAGAAAATATTCACAATAAGTAAGTCTAACGACCCACAGCAAATTTTATTTTATAACTTAAGTAGGTACACTAAAACGACAAACCACAAATATTTATAAAGTCTGAATATCTCGGTTCATGAAGGGTCGGGCCTCCTGTACGGAGGCGCCAGGATCCTCTGTCCTGGGTTGTCCGTACAAGGATATTTTAGTTTGTGTTTTGCCACCTGACGCCAAGACCGACATTTCTCAAGATGCAGGCGCCGCCGATGACCTTAAGGCCTCGGGTACGATACGAGCGACGAGCGGCAGAGCGTCAATGCGCCAGAGCATTGAGGGGCGCATTGACGGCAGAGTAGTGAGCTTAGTTATATCGCAATCGGCGCCCCTTACTACTCCTGCGCATTGACGCTCTGGTGCTTTGCCGCTCGCCGCTCGTATCTGACCCGGGGCCTCGTGGTTCTTCCGCCGCTGTCCTACTGTGACCTCGAGTTCCAGCTATAGAGTACAACTACAACTAGTAGTTTAACTTAGTAGTTCAATACATATAGGTACTAGTGCCATACAATATAAAATGCACATTTCAATACATTTTTAAATTAGATATTGGAAGGCGGCCATGTCAGAAGCTTCAACTCATGTGGAGAGATATTTGAAAATGAAGGAGAACTTAAAAACGTGGCGAAGTATCTTATCCTGGGAAACAGATGTTCATGCAATAAGGAATGTAGCGTGGATAGACCTTCATCCTGTGTCTAATGAAATGGCGTCCCGACAATTGCGCGCCGACATTAGCGCAATACAAAAGTAAATGAGGACATTAATTACATAATAATTAAATAATGTACTTCATTTAAGAATATTCTTTAATATACGAATCAATCATTTTGCGCAATGAGGTTGTATATTGACATGGAAAAAATAACTTGTGTTCCATTGTTGAAGACAAACATTTTCTTGGATAGTTTCACAAAATTTGTACCCTTATTAGTGGACTATAGGTTAGGTTTAGATCAAAAAAAGTTTACTTATTTACATTATTTTTAATTTTGTAGTTTTGTTCTGAGCGCTATTGACTCTTGAGTATCAAAATATAATCAACCACCTTTTTTTTAGATTTGAAACCATATTCTCTCATTTTGAATATTAGTTAACTATCATATCAAGTATCGATCTGAAGTTATTGCTTGATAAAACAAATAAGTTTATTCATATTATAAACAAGATATGAAACTGTTTTCTTTGATATGCCAAAAAAAAAGTTCATGGAGTTAGGTAGATTTTGATTTCCTACTAATCAACTTTCAACGTGCAATTATCGGTGTCAATAAAATACAGATTTCGTAGAATAGCATTCGCAAAAGTGAATAATATTACACAATATTGGATTCACATTTTGAGGGCCACTGCCCTCATAGCCATCGTGAGCACACCTGTGCGATGGGAGGTAGTATCGGACAAGTATAATGTTGATTTGTTATTGAAATGAATCCACTTTCGAAACGGCCATTGAAGCGGCTCAGCGGGATCGTACGTTGAAACACTCCAGCCAGCCGTAATGACGGGTTCCGCGAGGAGTTGAGGCGAGGCACGAGAACAGCACGATAGGCTGTTGAAAAACACATTTCGGCAGAGATAGTATCTTACTCAGCGTGATTGACCTCCCAGCATCTCGAAATTCCCATGGCGCACACATGCCGACACGCCGAGAGAGGATCCGCGGCACATTTCTGCCCTGACATTTTTCTTTCGCTTCTTCGACGACGTCCGGTCTCGTGTTCTTTCACTTTCCTCTTAACCAGCATCTTCAACATACGACTTGACTCCTTCCAATGGTAAAATGCATTATTTATAAAGAGCGTCTAACCAACCATGCCGTTACTTAACAAATAAATTTATATTTGCGTGTGTATTGATGTTGTATATACTTCGATACCGTCATCGTCAGTTCGTATTCTGTGTAGGTACCTACTATGATTACGTAAATAAGTTCTACGAAAATTCGCAAATTGGAAAGAAAAACTGACGCAAATTAAAAGATACGTTTTAGAATATTCGCATACAGATATCAAATAAATATGCCTAAAAATCAATAGTAATAAGAAAACATTTATATTTATTCTTATTTACATGTAAGAATAAAATAAAAAGAACGAGTAAAAAATATATGTAATTAACCTGCTTTGTCCTCATCTTGATCGCTTTTCAAGCATAATGTTAAAGCGCCATCTAGAGGATGGTGCTCGAATAATTTATGGGATCGTAGGAGGGCGCCATCAAACACTCTTAAAGTCACACAGAGAAGTCGCATTCATCTTAATTAAATAATAAATATCTAACTAATAATATTTAGCAACATTGGAATTAGACATCCTTTGTATAGGTCATTGGTATTGTGTATAGGCCACAGAGTAACAAATTGGTGCAAAGCACCATATGTAACCAGTTATATCACCTTACCGTTATGGCATTTTTCAACCATAGATATTTCTCCTAAAACAAAGTTTCTCGGGCGTATCATAATAAAGTATTTTTTTACAGTATTATAAGCTTGGAGCGTAGATATCAACAATTCTATGTAGATGTTCTCGAGCAAGCTTTTGCAGAGGGATGTGTAGCTTTATATGTATAAATATTTTCGACTTCTCGTCTCAATACAATGTATGTACCTGATTAAGTCGTAGACGACATTTAAACGTTATATACGAAATGCATTTTCCTTACTTGAATTCCATTAGGCAGCTATGTCTTCTCTTGATTCATCACACTTCAGTCAGCGAGCTGAAAGAAAACAAAATATTATTATAATAGATTTTTTTATGACGGATTGCTACTCCAAGTAAATGTTGCGGAATGAAGAAAAAATCTCTCTTTATGTTCCTGTTGAACTAAGCCCCTTCTTTAGGCGAGTGGAATGGGATACAGTGGAATGGGACACGGTGGAAATATTTCCCCCCTTGCGTATATTTAAAACATATAATGCAGTGATAGTATTTATTCTTGCATAATTAAATCCCCTAGTAAACAGAATATATTTATTACAATAGACCTTGTATTTTTAAAAATTTCGTTCCAAAACGAGTCTCTATAAGTAAAATCGTTTTTTGTAATAAAGCGCGACTTATTTACTAAGAAATTATACTATTTATAGGTTTTTAATTTGACTTTTTCATAATTTTTTTCAAAGTGAATAAGCTCGTACCAATTTTTTTAACGAGTCAAAGGTATTTAGGATATTATTTAGTTTATTTTATCGGAACCAGCTCCAGATCGTGTGCTAAGAAATTTAGGTTAGTTCATGTTTATATATTTTGGTAGTCTTTGCGTGTAACTTATCTGCAGATTTATATGGCCGTAATTTTTCATATTTATGCATATATGTACGTCCTTACGCATTATTCTTTAGTGACTTTATTTCTTTTTTATACTATACAGGGTGTCTCATAGCTGGTAGCACAAATTTTATAGGTGGATTCCTGCCTTGATAATGAATCAAAAATGTTCAAGCAACCATGACCTATAATATTAATAGTTATGTAGATATGCAATATCAAAGTTTGCATTTTTTTTCAATATTTCGGACTTATTTTTTGCAAAAAGTTGATTTGACTGACAGTTACTTATATCGATTATGAAAAATATATTCGCTTTAATATAAATTGGAATGAAAATGTTGTATATGAAGTAAGAGTATTGTGATTGATGTACCTACACCATCGAAGAATGAAAGATCCCCAAAGCTGTTGTTGTGAAGGAAGAAAAGAATTCTCACCCGACCGGAAGAATTCTCCCGTGTTCAGTGCGCATGTGGTTGCGTATATCAAAGTGTGAATAAAGTGTGTACAGCAAGACTAGGGAAAAAAACAATCCACCCAGTATAGTATTTTGATAATATGTAAATAAATGTGGATGACCCCACGCATGAATGTACATACAGTATGGCATCTACTGTTGTCAAATTAAGTGTTAACACACTTCGAAAGCAAATAGCGAATCCTGTTCGTGCCAATCGCCTGTCAACTGCGCTCAGTCAAATAGACATGTGTCAAATATTGACTGCCTTTTCGCGGAACAACCTCCGATAATTACGGTTCTCGGTTAGGTGGGAGGTTTGCCAGCAAAATGGTAGTATGATCCAAAAAAGCTTTTAATTAAAACGGGAATTATTTTATAAATCACGAAGACAATGCATGCTACTAAAGGGCAGATTGACAAAATTTTGGAAATATTTTCATTAATTAATAAAGAGAAAACACTTTTAACAATATTTTTATAATTATGGATGTTCTGAGAACACCATATATGGAAAACTGCTTTAATTGTTATTCTGGCAAACGGATAGTTTTGAACATAGAATACCCCTTATTCTTAGGATAGCAAGTTCATTATATTAGCAATAAAGAAAGAAAATATACACCCAAAATTTCTATGAGAAATTAATGTCAAGGCATCTGTCAAATACGTGAGTGCTACCATTTATCGCTGTCCTGAGAATAGGAGGGAATATAATGGAGATATAGTTCTATAATAACTTCGAAACCTCGAAAATGATTATATATTTTTTTGAATTGTTTAAATAAAAAAAACAATTTAATGTGAGGATTGCTGGGGTATTCAAAGGGAAGGAGGGTTTTTTTGATGGAATGTAAGTAAGGAGAAAACAAAAGTCCAATAAGTTATATTTTTATTTTCTATGTGCCTACTGTATTATTTTGCATTGTTTTATTCTATTATACATATATATTTTGTTTCCATATATTTCTGTTAACCAAAGTTTTCTTCCATTCCTATTTCTGAATTTATTATTTATTAGTACTTTGTACTTTTGAAGGGTTTATTACCACGTAAATTAACAAAATACAACGAGTAGTCATAACCACTGCACCAACAGGTGCAGTGGTTATGACTTTCGCCTAGTGATCCGGTGTTCGGTTGTTCGAGCCCCATTCTGGAACACCAGCAAGTGAGTCCTATTTTCATAGCGTTTAGCTTATTTTGAATATTGATGCGATACGAAATCCGTGTTCATATCTCTATTTTAAAAAATAATAAAATATATAAAAATAACTACAAGAACGACTAGTGCGTAAGAAGTCTTATAGTTGACGCATGCTGAGCACATATCGACGCATCATATTCTTTCCATACATTATTGTGGAATAAATCGAAGTAGCATATCAAATCATTGAAATACCATTAAAAATATAATTTACTCTAGATATGGTGAATCTCGGTTTCAAGGCAATTTAACAATATTTTATAAAGATGTCTCCCACCGTCGTCGGTTAAACCGGAGAAGAGAGGCGTTGAAAAATGACAAAGCGAAGATAATATCTGTGAGATTGATAATGAAGATGCGCGCTCGACGGCTGCAGAACTTGGCTGTCGGGTGTCGAGAAACAAGCGGCGAGGACACAGTGAGAGAAAGGCAAACAAAGCTACCAGCCGTCGATGATTCCTCTCATAACGACCGTGGGAAGATACCGAGATTAATGGGTCCTTATAATTTGTGTCGTCACACTTGCAAAGGTGGCGCGCCTGAGAGAATTATGATAATATATATAGCAGATTGCGAAAACATCTGGACATTAATATTTTTCAGCATTACATTGTGGCATTTATTTTAACAAAATATTATTTAGATTAGTAAATAAAGACATACGGAGATTTTTACGGTCTAGAGGTTAAGGGGTACCCGTCTCTTCGTCAGGACAACTACACTAGCATATAAATACCACTACAGACCACAACCATAACACCTTCCCAAAATATTCCCCATTTATTTTACTATATTTTAATTAGACACCAACATAATAATAGGTAAAAAATGAATATATGCAATGTATCAATGCAATGCGATTAAGTAGGTACGAATTGGCACATTAAACGTGCACAGCGCAAGTGGCGAACAAGCAAACACAATAAAATTGGTAACAATTATTAATACAGAGTAACAAGAACATCACAGATTTAAAGGCGACGCATTATTGAGTTGTTATGTTTAAGATAATTATTATGAATTAATTAATATGGTATTATGTGTTCTATGAGTTCAGATTATTATCAATTATATCGATGTTGTGTAGGAGCGATTAATAATGGTGGGATATCTGCCAAAATATTTGGCGGCACTCGTAGACCATTGGGTATACAATACAATATAATATACAATATACAATACACTGAGGGTCTCGCATTCGATTCCCAGTGAGATCACAATTATGTGTTTCACTTCTGTAATTAGGCCTTTTGGCCCGTTGAATATTTAAAAAATCTGAAGACACCGTTTCCTTAACTAGATCGAAGTCTGTAGTAAACTAGTACAGTTTTGAAGTTGTACACATAAGCAGTCTAAAATAACGAAAACCGTAACCACGGATTTGGACTAGAATTTTGAAGCGTCTTTTTCATTTTACTAACGCACGTCTTTTTTCCTTGCATGCGCTGCACGCCACTGCTAAATGAACCTATCGTATAATATGTGTGCAAACGGGCAGTTGGTTCTTTTTTATTTCTCCACTATCAAGAAACTTTCCGACTTAAAGCTCGGTGCACTCACTAACGAGTTCTTGGGGATAGGGGTAAGGGGTCGCCATATAAATCGTTCCTGGATTACGAACCGTTAAGAGTGGAGGATCGAGTCGATCTGGGGCGGATAGGATGTTGGCAAGGAATAACTGCAGTAGGGGGATTGGAGGAGAATAGAAAGGTGAAAAGAATGTATATAAATTATCGACTACTGCATTGTTTCGAAAGCCGCTCTGTACCAGGGGCGTGCAATAAAAAAAGCAGTGAGTAACTATAATCTAAATAACACTTTTATTTTAAATGTTATCAATTAAATTTATAGGTCCACGAACATAATATTAATTTGTTAGCTTTAATCATTTAGCGGAAGAATATATAATACATAATATATAAAAGCTGAGCATGAGCCAACTACTCATAACATAAGTGTTTCGCGCCGCATGGTGTTTTGGAACACGCCTTCCCTTGAACAGACGTGAAAAATGACCCAAATGTGTACTTGAAGTGGACTAGAATATACATGTTCCAATACACTAGATATTATTTTATATAATAAAATAAATATTAAACTTCACGTTAAATCTTCACTTAGAATTTCCCAAGGATAATATATTTCAAGAACGGAAATTAACCAATACAGGTAATATTTTTTATAAAAACTTGCTTCTGAAAGTGTGTATTTCTTTCAGATAAATACAAATTTTAAAGATAATACTTTTACAGCATAGTTTTTAACAACATAACCTAGGTCAACGTCTTACTGATTCCATTTA
The DNA here is from genome assembly GCA_016648135.1 of Agrypnia vestita. Taxonomy (NCBI): domain Eukaryota; kingdom Metazoa; phylum Arthropoda; class Insecta; order Trichoptera; family Phryganeidae; genus Agrypnia; species Agrypnia vestita. Next base: position 9,966 of record JADDOH010013432.1, on the reverse strand, counting down.
AATATATAAAAATGTGATTAATTTGAGAAAACTAACAAACTCTCTTTAAACCTCAGAAGGTTTTTAAACGTCTACCGCTTTCGATAAGGTATCTTCTATATTGTACTTAACCATAAAAAATAAAAGCGTGTTTCCCGACGTTCAGAAAAGAAAACACAATACTGATGTTTGGTTCTTTATTAAGTATTAAATTTTAATCTAAGTGTTAAAACCTTATTCACGGCAATTAATTAAGTATTAATCGCCATGAATTAGCTCTACATGAATTCTTCTTACTTAATCGCGATTTAAATAACATGATTGGTCTCGCTTTTCACCATAAACAATTCCTTTTCGATAACTTCCAGATCGCAACAGACTTGTTAATGTTCCATGCTGAGCAGAATACATAATATGTAGGTAGCTACAGCGTGCGTCCGCAGAATTATCTGCACATTTTCATAATTTGCGAAAAACAACAAAACAGCAGTAATTGCTTTGAATTCTCCAAGCTTTTAGCTATGTTATTTCAGAATTAATTCCATTGCGGAATGTTGTAGAATGTTCCAGAATCCCAAATAGGCACTTACGTAATCCATAACAGTATCAATTAATTCGTTATTCAAATGAGACCTACGATTTGATGAGCAACAAAAAATAGCGTTATCGCAATTACTAAAAAACGGTGAATAATTTTCGGCAATAACTTATTCACATCAGTTATTACCGAAAGTATTTACACATTGTATAACATCGAAGCTCAGTACAGCTATGCTCGCGACGAGGGAATGCAATGAATATTGATTCGTTCATCAAAACTAAACGCGTAAAAAGCGCACAGTTAAACAGCACCAAACGGTACCACAAACCGGACAAATATTAATTACCATATTCGCCACCTGACGGTTCGAGCTCTGTTATTTGTCCCGTTTTGAATTAATGACATTATAATAATTTTGATACATGCATAGTTTCCATAAAATTGGGTCAGTGGTCAAATCAATGACTAAACATTCGTGTATTTAAGAGAAAATAGTATACATCGCAATGTAGGCATATAGGGCTTACGACTTATCGTTATCACATGATTGACCACATCTATAAAATTTTTGGAATATGTATATATATTTTTTTACTTTTATCCACGTTAGGCCATTTACGGAGCTAACGCCATCTACGGTTGAAATTTCTCATCCCCATGAATTAGTATATAGATGTCGCCATGAGCAATTAGATATTAATTTTTTGACTAAAGTATAAAGCAATATTATTTTTTATAAATGTGTATATGACGTTCATCTGAATTATTAAAAACTTACCAAAAGCATGCCTACTTTCCCATTACATTACAAATATTCGTCAATAATTAGTCTTTGTGAAATTTCTATAATATATTTTGATTAATGACGATCCATTTGGGCACAAAAATCCAGTAATTGTGTCCTTGAAAAATTTGAAAACATTGTGAAAAATCACAAGTACGTATAATATACGTTGTTTAAATTAGATAATCCCTTATTATCAGCAGGAAAACGAGTTTTATTAGCCTTCAGAGCTAATTGATGCTTTCTCGTTGTCTAGAATAAAGAATGACTTGTTAACTTCGATTATTAAGGACGTTCACGTAAGTGCCCGCGAAAACGCGGTGTTTCCGTTTTAACTTATTTTTTGCTATTTTTTGTATTTCTTAGGCAATAAATAATGTGTAGCAATTTGTATACATTTCTTTTGAAAAGTTTATTTAATGTAAATTTGTTACTTATTTTTATGCAAATTCGCGCTACAATTTTCGACAAGTCCGTGTTTAAACTAACTTAAAATATACAAGTATAGTAATTAGGTGATCTGGAGGGAGGGGGGAGGGTTTCTAGCTTTTTTATTATGTTTACGTTTTTGCTCTTGAAAACATATTTTATTAAAACTCATTTTACGGTGATGTTGCAACTTTAAGAACATAGTTCTATAGTATTAAAAAAAAAATCAATTACAATGATATAAGGATAGAAAAATCTATCAATCGAAAAAATAATTGGTTACCACCGGGATATATTTTCCATACAGTGATTGTTTCTAATTGATTAATCTAATTTACTATTAAATAAAAAAAAGTGATATTCCAACACATTGCAACTTAAATTAACAAAATACCCAATATTGTATAATTATTTTAATACGTACTGTACCTTTCCGGCGAAGTTTCATACTCGAAGGACGACCTTCGCTCGGCGATAGATTGGCCATACAGAGTGCACACTACACGTGGTGTATGTAGCGTTATATAATTAAGGATGCGATTGCACTCAAATGGTACTAATTCATTGCAGGTTGTATTTTTCCTACAAATTGCTCAAATTGCGAAGCTCAGTCAAGTACATGTGTACTTCATAATGATGATTCGAAAATAAATCTGATATCTTTGTTCAATAATCCAATTGCATTTGCAGAATGTGATTAAATTCACGTATCAGTCTTTTATACTATCGGACACTATCGACACCCGACGATCGAGAACTCCAGCACTTACAATGGATTCAAATTCTCGATAAAGTAAAACACTATTCACAGCTGCCAACATTAAACGCGATAAAATCGCTGAAATGTAAATCTACTAAGTCGACAAAAACGCGATCAGCGAGGAACGAGCATGTCTACGTTTACAAAAGGATCAAGATTCGTTTGCACCAATCATCAAGTTGAAAAAACTCGAGAATGGCGTGGGGAACACAAATTCGTATGAGAAATAAGGCAGTTAAAAATACGAACCAGATTAAAAAAGAAGACAATCGAATTTTTAAGCGAAAAATTGGGCTTCAATTTTCTGCATGACGAGATAACGAAGAAAACAGTACGCAATACGATACACAATACAACGTGGATCTGTTGGGTAATAGCCCGAATAAAAACATTACTTCACAACTTAATTTTAGTCTGCCACAGTAAAGAAACCATTTAAGGTTTTGTTTTTAATATTATTGTGATTTATTTTTAAAGGAAAACATTATTTAATTAAGGAGATAAATCTATTAAAAAAATCACGGAGAGCACATAAAAAATACTATTTTAAGGATTAAATCTTTTTTATATTTTAAAATACGTGATTGATAAAAAAATATTTTCGCTTTTCGCTTTTCTCAAAAAATCTTTATTTATTCATCAATATTAATTTTATTCCCTTCCAAGAGTCCCCATCAGAAATAATTCACTTTTACCGGGCTTTTCCAAACTAACTAACCATCACGCCGTTTCCAGAGGGGTAGGCAGAGAAGATAAAACGCCACACTCTTATATCCTGGTACATCACGCTATTCGGTTATCTGGTGATTCCAGGACTTCCGCGGACGCCCCCTTTTTCAATACTCGCCTTCAAATAAATATTTCATTTTCTTTATCATCCTTTCGTCACTTATCCGTTCCACACGGCCAAACCATCCCAGCGATCCTTTTTTTATTCCATCTATTACGCTACAGCCCGCTTTCATATTTAATTCATTCATTCTCCATTTTATCAAATAAAGATTTTCGACACATACCGCATTCACTGTACTTTCGTTCTTTTTTTGCCAATTCCAGGCCTTACTTCCATGCCTCAGAGTTGGCACCAGAACAACACTATCCCATACCGCTAGTCTTGCTTCCTTTGACAGATGTCATTCTCAGCAGTCTAACTAACTCACTAACTAGCTGCCACACAGGGGCATAAATGGGCCACATGGAACAGGTCGGCGTCTTACAAATGCCGACCTTGTGAGTTGTGAGGATAACTTCAGACTTTTTAAAATGTTCGTGGGAATTTGGGTGACCCGTTGGGAAATCCTGAGGGGTCCTGCTCAGTGGTCCTGATGTACCCTTGACCATGCTGCCCTACATTGGTCTTTCTTTATTTTCTTTTAATAATCTTGCAATTTCACTTTTCTCTTTACATTCTTGTTAATTTCATTGTGTTTTCTATCGTTATTTTCCATTTTATTTGCACAACCATGTTATCTTTCTGTTTTGTATCATATTTTGTCAATTTTACGTTGTCTCTCCTGATCGGTGTCATACCGGTGGTTTTACCTTTTCTGGCACAAGTGCTACATGTTTTTATTTTTGTTTTGTCCCTTTCCCTCCAAGGAGGGGTGTTGATTTATTTTTGTCCCGTGCGATGTCTCCTCGGGTGTTCTTATGTTGTATTTTTTAGATTATAGATGTTCTTTTATTGTAATTTTGTAAAACCTCTTTTAAAAATAAAGACTTTTAGCATGGGACATTGAAGGTTTTGCGCGACCGACTCGCCTGGTCTTGCTTCTTGTTATGCTGGGACGCAAGGCCGGGCGGAGAGGACGCTTTAGCATAAAATAATGCCAACCAGGCGGCGAATGTGTTGGGCTGATATGGACGCTTCGGCGCATAAAACAGCCCAGGGTATGTGGTGGGTCACCTTCAATGCCACACAGGGGTAGGCAGAGAGGATAGGATAAAGCCATATTCTTCTATCTTGGCACACCACTTTTGCTTCGGCTACATTCATACATCTTCTCATGCATGCTCTACGACTGTTAAGGCTTTTAAGAGGGCTATCCTCCAATACATGTAGTATCTGAGCATGCCAGGTCTTTCGCGGGCGCCCTCTATTCCTGTTGCCATCAACACTTGCCCCACATATTTTCTTAACCATCCTTTCCTCGCTCATACGTTGCATTGCAGCATTCTCAGCATTGCAGTATTTTCTAAAGGTACTTAGAAATACACAAACTCGTTCACTTGTTCTAAGCATTCATTGCTAACCGTTATATCACACTTAGTCACTCTTTCGTCTCTCCCGAATACGATTTTCGATTTGCCTACATTCATCAGAAGTTCACTCTCCATGTATCGGACATTCTGGCCACCATAGGACTGACCCAACTTGCTGGTATCCTGGAACGAGGCTTGAACCCTCGTCTACTTGACCACTAGTTGTAACTCCCCTAGTGATCAAGTAGACTTTCCTTCTTGGCCACTTGACTAACCAGCTTTTATTTCATTAAGTTAAATTTACAAAAGATAACAGCAAAGTCATAGAAACAAACCGCCACTACGTAATTGACGAAAATAAAGAGTGACATGTTTGAAAAGATTATTTGGCAAACAGTGGTACATTACAAATGATAACTGCATTGAAAACATGTTTGTGAGTTTTAGAATTATTTTATCGAAAGCATATTGATTTTACAAATCTCCACTCTGGCTATTAATAAGTTAAAAAAATGTTTATCTCACTTTTATTAGTTGTGTAGTGTCGATTTTGTTTATAATTCCTCAAATATAAACGGAACACTCTTCGTTGCAATATAAAAGATCTCTGCATACATTACAAAACTTACTTACATACTTTACTTATGTATACTTTTTACATTCAACTATTTGTGGCCACCAATGGATACCACGATTGACACTTTGAACTTAAAAAATTGCCTAGACATATTCACTAATTCCATAAAAATACAAACCAAAGAAATACCCAGCGGAACTAAACCAGGTTTATTTGAACAGTTGTTGAAAGTTGAAACCACATTCCCGTCAGCCTCGTGGTGGAGAACAGAAAGTACCGTCAGACAATAAACAGACTCAATGTTTCCTCAGCGTGTTAGACAAGTTTACCAACGGTCAGCAACAATAATCGTGTGCATTGCTTTACACCAGTGTCAATTTTAAAGCCAATCATAAATACAAGAAATTGAATATTTTGAATTAAACCATTCCATTTTAAATTAAGAGTACTCAAATGTCGCATTTTCATCTGTAATTAAATAATGCATTTACAGTTTTCAATAAAACTGTTAATTTTGCTTCGCTCAATTTTCTTGAAATATAGTATTTATCAGAAAGGTGTATTTGTTGTATTTATACATCACACTTGTAATTAAATGCTATTGTTATAATATTAACATAGCATTAGAACTAAACCATATTTAGGTTCATTTTGTTAGTTTGTTAGCGTTCGGACAATCTCAGTTTGCTTTTTTTTAGTAGGTACCTGATTAAATTTTTCGGCAAATTTTTGTTTTATAACGAATATAAGCTAAAAAAATATTTGCTATCTGAAAAATCACTAAAAACTAATACACAAAGAATATTTGGCACGCTTGAGCGAGCCAAAAGTATACTGAAATCACAACTTCTTTGCAATTCCTTGTAGCTACAAACGCAATGAAACTTTTAATAACTTTTACGTTCAAAAATAAAACTTTTTTCGGGGTACACTGTGATACACCCTCGTATTTATAGCGTTAATTTTGTGTATTCTCTTTAATAATAATTTTTTATATGTATGTTTTATATGTATATAAATGTATAATTTTTGTAATAATAACAAAAAAGTAACAAACGTTGCATAATTCATATTGATTGTTTTCAAACGTCCACCGATTTCGATACCACTGTGTCTTTGTCAGGACGTAAGTAGAATTCTTTTCATTTAAAAAACAAACCCATAAAAACCAAATTTTTATTATAACCCCTTTCTCATTTCCAGTTGAAACAGGTTTCGCGCCTTCTCCACGCGTTCACCCAAAAGGGTTAAAAATCGATCCAAAGTTTTTTGAAAATTCTGAGAAATTATTATTACTAAGACATCATAGGTGTATAATCAACGTGGTTTAGACAAAGTTAGTTTATTTAATTGAATATTAACTGTCGGCGGTTTAAAAAGAATTATAGTGTTATGAATTATGACGCATCCAATATATAGTAATACCATATTCATTAAGGTCAAAATAACCATTAGCTTCAACGTAACCATTAACAAAAGAGCTGGAACGGCTGATGTCATTGTAACTGTCGATGAACCAACAATTAGCATCATCGTAGAGCAATACAAAACCAGGGAAGCTCTGAATGGTCAATAATGTACAATTAACTATATTTTGTATTTTTTACATAAGTGTCCACATTTCTTTTTTCTGGGACCTCACGAACACTGGATCAGAATCCATGAGAGTTTATGAGAGATTAACTATACAAAAATATGTGGTCTGAAGGGGTCATGTGGAGAGAATGACTGAACACAAGGACCGAAGTCCATAATGAATTCAAGACTAATAGGGCGAAGATATAGAGCGACAGTGTTCTCAAAGATATGTGCGGCCTTGGAGATTCAGAACTGGAGAGAGTTGGCGCAAGAACGAGATGAGTGGAGGTAGAATCAGAAGGGCCAAGACTCACCAGGCGTTGTAGAGCCAACAGTGATGGTGATTAAAAAGAAAAGCAAACTTTGAAGTCGCCTATCTCGATAACTATCGATATTAGGACATTCTTGCTTAAACATTTTGGACTCATAATTTAAGCAGGCATCCACCTGTTAACTATTATGGAATGGCTCTTTTATACATTGTATATTTTTGAAAAGAAAGCAAAATTAAATATTTATCAGTCAGAATATTATTACGATTAATAAGTATATTAAAATCTAAATAATATCATGATAATTGTAAGACGAATATTACGACAAAAATATTTTATTTGTTTTTTTAATTTATATTTTACAGATTTAAGTATGGGAATAAAACCCTTGATTTTTTTTACAAAACTGCATCAAATACGATTATTTTAATATAATTATATATTATATATAGTGAAGAGGGACCCACCGCATACCCAGGGCTGCTTTATGAGCTCCCATACCGGCCCCGCACTTTCGCCACCCAGTTCGGGATTATTTTAATGCTAAGGCGATCGTCGTCGCTTAGCCGCCGGCGTCCAGGTAGACGCAGGCGGCGCCTAAGGTCGTTTTATGAGTAAAAGCTCCCATATAAGCCCTACACTTTCGCTACCAAAATCGGCATTTTTTATGCTAGTCATATAAAGTGGAAAGATTCACTCCCTGACTGAATACCCAATCAGCTGGATGTAGACAAAACTAAGATGGCAGCGTAGATTTCCCGGATGCCGCTATCCCAATTGTGGCCGCATCGATCACTCACGCGCAGCACGCCTCCCAGACGCATTGCGGAGAGTTCAGAGATGGTCGTGAGGATGTTGAACGACCCCAGCGACACAAAATTGGTCTCGAGATGTCGAGATAACGTAAACAGCACGTTCTCCGCGTTAGATAACCCCGGCGAGGCCTGCTAACGACCGACAACCTATTATCAGCGGCCGGTGAGGAATGATAATTTGTTTGGTGGGGTACCGTTATATCACTTACACGCGTTGCTCGCGAGGCGACCGCTGAATTACACAATGCCCGGTAGACGCTTTGGATTGTGCTGAACACTGTATCGAAATACCACAATAGGTATTTCGATTTATGCATTTGCCGTTGCGAGAAGGTCGGTGTTATTGGTTATTCTTCTTTGGGCGTGTTGTTAGTGAAATTTTGGGACGCACGACTCACCATGAAACTTTTTATGTATGAAAAAGCAGTATAGCTACTAACGCGCGTACATAAGAACACGCGTTTTAGGTGACACACCAGCCTTCACCAATCCTCGAGTTACCAAAGAAACGCCATTGTGGCCGATGCTTCATAAGCATGCATCAATATTTACGAACTCTGGTAAGCAACCGACCCCTGCCCGACAAATGCCGCACACAAGTATATACACAAATCCCGCCGTGCCAAATCTGGAGCTCAAGAGCATACCTAGGTATGACACACGATCAGTATTATAGATTAAATATTTTCTGAATTTTTGACACACTGAACCCAATAGTAGAGTACAAATACAAATATTTTATGAACCATATAAATATAACATTATCTTATAATATGAATGCGCTAAAAATGGTGCAAGTATTGCATGTGTTTCCATTGCCAGCACAAAAAAAACAAATGACGAAATCGTATAAAGTAGCGACAAGTATGGATTGTTTTAAAATACATGCAGATAATATTTAATGTGTAGAAATATTATAAACACTAAATATAATCTACTGTACATTTAAAAAAATAATGTACTTATTTAATATTTATACATGTTTACTTTTAGTTTACAATAAACATATACGTGTTTTAGAATATGTGAATTTGGCCATTTTTTATTTTGGTGATGGCCACTCCGGTGGCTCATTGCGCATGCGCAGTACGCACAGAATAAAGATGGCGGTATGTGTCAAACGCTTGAAACGCTTGAAATGTCGATGTTTAACAAATATGTCATTATAGGAATGTTGTCTCCAAATCAGTTACATATTTAAGCAGCAATTAAAAATGCATAATTAGTATAGCGACTTTGTGCGACATAGCATTATTGGTTTACAATGAAATTGTGTTTGACAGATCTTTCTTTAAATTTAGTGCTAGAATATTCTTTTTAAAATGTAATGTTTTGTTTTGGGAAATACGAAAAAAGGTTGTTCCAGATTAGAAGAAAAAGCGCCAATTTGAATGTTTTAATACGGTTGTCTGGCAAAGAGTGTTAATTTGACAATTGACAATAAATTTGAAAGCAAATTTATGTGTTTTAGAAGCATTTGACGAAAATATTAATTTTAAAACTCAGCTCTGGCTTATTAATCGGTTACAAATACTTTTGTCTCAATTATATCTAAAGTGAAAAATCAAGGAACATAATTAATAACGACTCTTGCGTGTAAAATAGCCCGTGCGCTGGTTGCCTGTCATACTCTGATTAGCTTAAGTTGTAATTCCAGTAAGTTAGGAAACGACTGACAACGAAATTATTATATTTAGATAAGACCTATTCGACACCAATGTCCGCGCAGTAACTACCATAGCTGACAGCTGATTGTATACATCAATGGCCGCGTAGCGGCCAGCAATAGCCGCGCAGCGGCTACTATCGGCCGCGCAGCGGCCTAGAAAGCCGCCAGCAGGGTCGATCGGCGACAGCCGATTGCTTAACTGCTAGTTATAGTATATTACACTAAACTTTTATAAATAATATTCAGAACTAAATTGAGTGTGGTAAATCAACAAATACAATTCAGAAACGTTTTGTAGATAAACAAGTAATACGAGACACATATCACCTCGCAAGTGTGAGTGATAGATAGTACGGTACA
>JADDOH010013431.1:0-82550 GCA_016648135.1 Agrypnia vestita | reverse complement strand
ATATTGATTAAACAATATAATATATATATTATAAAATTCCCAAAAATCATTAAGGCCAATAATGACCACAGTACCCAAATTTAGACTTTGACTTACCACACCTCACTTGGTAATAAGCTTCCGATACGAACGGACGTGCTTGCACTGCCCCTCGTGACGGAAATTTATTAACAAGACAACCTGAAAATGCCTGTTGTGATTCAGGCGAAACGTCGGTTGACGAATGGTCCTTCTTCGGACCAGATTTTGACGCGGGTTACCCCCAAAGAAATTAATACTAACATATATATATATAAAGAAACCCGTGTTTCCCTATCCGCCAAGTTTTCTCCACAACCAGCCACAACCACCCACCGATGGTTATGGTGGTGGATAGCCCTTGGTGTCACATCGAAAATGTGCGAGTTTGGTGGGGGTGGCTGTGCGTGGGTGGGAGTGGGTGATGAAAATATGCTTTCTAGCAATGGGAAGGCCTCATATGCTTCAGATTGTTTCAAAATAGGCGCGCCGACTGTCTAGACGAGTCTAGAAGGTTCCGGAAAAACCTTCTCTAGAAAGTTCTGGAAGGAGAAGGTTCTAGAAAATTCCAGAAAGTTCTATAAAGTTCTAAACTGAGTGGCGGAATATGTCGGTGTATCTAGAAGATTCCTGTACATTCAATAAATTACTTGAAAGTTCTGGAAGGAGAATGTTCTAGAAGTTTCGCGAAAGTTCTAAGACGATCCAAACAGTGTACTAAAAATCACAGCTAGTTATTTTATATTTAGCGTATGCAGGTAGAATAATGACGTATTCTATTGAATATATTATAATACTATCCGCGTATGGGAATGAAAAACGTTTAATAATATTTTTTATTGAAACAGCTGAATGCATAATAAGTCATTGTGATACCAGCTTTCGTCGGTTGCTTCCGCGATGCCTTGAGAAGCCACGTTATGTGGAGCGTCATTCCGCATTTTCACTTTTCGCGACCAAGGCATGTCGAACCGTGAAATTAATTTCATTTGAGAGGTAATTCACTGGATAATGGATTAGGTCCCAGGTAAACGACTTGGAAATAACATTGAGAGTAATCCAGTCTTAAAACAAGTGACTGTTATGTTAGCCGCCCGCAAAAAAAAATGTTAGGCCTTGTGCAGGGTAAGTATACCTCTTTCCATTTAAGAAAAAAAATCGTATTAGTATGTGTAAGCCGTGCGTACGAGGTACATTGTTTTGTTGTGTTGGTATTTATATCCGTAAACACAAACACAACGAAACAATGGGCGTCGTACGCATGGCGTACATATATTAATGAGATTGTCTTTCTAAAATGGAATGAGGTTTACATCGGTATCGCTCTGTTGCAATTGTTGTCTGTTACCATTATCCGATCAGTGCTTAGTGCAGTGTCATTTGCCTAGTCCTATTGGTGATCACTTTCTGCTCAATTGCGTAATTTAAACAAACAAGCTGTTGATTAATGGTGTTACCTTGTTAGGCAAATATAACACAATACATCCTTCATTTCTCACCAAATGCACAGTAAAAAAATTTCCCATGACTATTGGGTTTCTTAATTTAATTAAGTCAGAGTAAACCCACCAGATTTTCATCTTTTTGGATTGCCATTTCATCACTTATGGTCGCCAGTACCATTTTGTAGATAAAATCCATTATTTTGTGCCTGGACAAGTAACAGCCATGTCGTGGCGTCTCTCTTCGCCAACGAAGAATATCTTTCAATTTTTTCGCAGTTTTTGTAAGCGAATATATATTATTTTATTTATAATATACTATACTGCCCTCCTAAGTATAAAGGCAGTTATTTGTAAAAATCACAAAATGAGTTAAATATGAGGTAATGTTATATAAGTTATTGTGAACCAATGGACATAAAGCAATATAAAATTTAATTTATTGCGAACAACGTCATTTTGCTTTTAAATTTTTCACAAAACTGTGTTAATTCTAAGCAATAAGATAGTATACTTTAATTAATTACAATATATTTTAATTAATTCATGATGTTTTATAAAATGGTTAAGTTATTAAAAAATTCATTTTAAAATACATTATCATAAATAGAAACATTAATTAAAATTGTTTATTTATTTATTGTGCAAAGGTTTCTTTATTATGCGTATCTCACTATGTGATATTGTCAAATAGCTGCCTTTATGGCACTATACCTGGCGCCCTCTCGGCAGATTGTATAATCAAAACAGATGCACTAAAGTGACGAAAGGGGAAGCATCTCTGTTAACTTTAACCTTAAATTTACGACTTATCGTGACCGAGTGTGAGCAAAGAGAAGATATATATCTTTGTTTAAATCCAGGCAAGTGATCAAATGAGAAGCCTCTCATTTATTTGTGTAAATGGTGACACTGCACAGATCCAAGCACCCAGAAAACTCTTTTACCCACATTTTAAAATGATTGCATATTCAATAGTTTTTATGATTTCAGGTCGACAGTTTCGGATTTCCAACACTTGAAGGTCTCGTCCGTCTGTACTCTGACGGGGTGAACGAGAGAGGATACTTCATGGCGGTGGTGGAGGCCAGCAGGGAGTGCCTGATGCAGTCCCACGGCCGATTCTCTAGGGCCATCCCTGTCGGTGAGTTGTATTCTGGGCGGTAACGCTGTCACAAAGCTGCGCGTTAGTTGGGTCTTTCTGGTGATTTTGCAATCACCTATTGGTAAGACGCCTTCTGATAAGCCACGATTAATATTACATTAAATAATCCGAAACCATAGTACTCTAATGCCCCATGTCCACGGAATGAGATCCGATGAGATATGAGTATTTGAGATTCAGATGAGGTAAATCTCAGCATTGTGCAGGTACACGTATTGAGATTTTGATCTGACCTGCTTGAAATTAGTAGGACGTTCTATTTGACGGCGACACTCAATAAGTGGAGTCGGGTATAGGATGGGGGATAAAACCATTAATGTAGTGTGTTACGCTGACGATACTACTATACTGGCCGAAAACGAAGATGACTTACAGAAAATGCTTTACAAGTTCCATCTTGCATGCAGAAAGTACAATATGATCATTTCAGTCGAGAAAACTAAGTGTCTTACAATATCTAGACAACCTCGAAGATAATAAACCCATAGAACAGTTTATGAAATTAAGTACTTTGGGTGGAGATATCTAGCTACAGCGATCTGTATAAAAAAGTCAAAGAGCAGACAAACAAAGCAGTGGTTGTCTCCGGATGCTTAACAGACACTGTATGGGCCAATAAGCATATGCTACTGGAAAGCAAAGTCAGAATATATAAAACACGCATAAGACCTATCATGACATACGATAACGAAGCAAGAGCGGACACGGTGAGAACTAAACACCTCTTCAGAACTACCGAAATGAAGACTCTAAGACCCATTGCGGGCAAGATCCTCAGAGACAGAGTACCCAATGCGGATATCCGCAGAACCTGCGACATACAAGACATTGTAAGATGGAGCAGGTAAAGAAGACGTTTCTGGAGGGACCATGTCGAGAGAATGGAGCAGACAAGACTTCCCAGAGCCGTTATGCCAGAGGGGCGCCGACCACCAGGGAGACCACCAAAGAGATGGAGAGAGAGCTGGACGTCCTCGTCACAAGACCAGGACTGACCTGTCAACACAGATCAAGGATCTAACAAAAGAAAAATAAGAAGATTCAACAAACGTAATATAAAACTACAGATATTTAATACTTATTCTCAAGAATTAGACAATCTGAAATCACCCTAATTAGGCCGGCCGCCAATGCGCTGACATGTTTGATATGCCACAAGCGTAAAGACGCGAGACGTGGCAGCGCTCAAATCTCTGAACCCTAGTAGGTATATACTCGGTGGGATACGAAGGTCGAAAGTTGTCTCCAAAGAATCTCTTGAGAGCATGAAACGTTAACGAAACGAAAATATCATAGAAATCTTATCCGTGGGCACTTCCCATAACAGGTAAATGGGGATGGCCATCAAGACCCCATAATATAATGCCTGATAATGTGTAATATATTGATGATATAGGCTTACAATCATCGTGCGTTTGCTTATATATAAATTTATCAATAAATACGGTTTTTTGAAAAACAGTATTATGATTCGTTTACTCGAGGAAAAATAATTAATATAATGTCACGGGACGTGGCTGTGGGAGGCAAATGAAATAATCTTAAACAATTTAAAGTTTAATTTATTACGCAAAAGGTCACTGGAAACAAGTTAAATCGACGTACCGTTCTTAATTTTTAAGTTACTAAATTTACCAGAATATCATTGCACTGTTTCTTAATTTGCACTAATTAACGCTGTTTCTATCTCTTAGATCGTAGTAAATTCCGTTCAATATTCGCACGTAGAAAAACTATACGCCCCGGAGGAACTTCCTTTATATATATAGCTGGAATATACGACGGTCACGCTGCGCTAATATCGCGTAGGTTAACCGTCACAAAGGACTGATCCGCGATGCGTGATGCCCAAGTATTTATATCGAGATTTTTCGAGAAACTTGTGGAGCATTCTAGACAATTCCAAAGTGTTCCATAGTGCGTCCCAGAACGTTATGGAATGTTCGAGAGAATTCGATCGTATTGTTGTCAGCAATCACAATAATATTTAACAAAACGATTACTAATGTTATTATTATTTGGTCCACCCATTAAACCCGTAGGTACATCTGACAGAATCTCATTAGAATTATTTAAATATATTATATTGTCGAATTCGGTTCTGTCGAAATCCGAATCAAGTCACATTTTTTTCACGATTTTCTTTTCCTTTCTTAAATCAAAAAGTTGACATGTATGCACCTACTATTATTACGTAATCTATATCTCGGCACCAATCAGGTTTCTGCAGCAGCCGAACAGAACCACAGGAAGTCCAGCACATTGCTTTCACTAAACCTCACCGGGGAGTGGGCATATTTCTACTACAGCAAATTCAGACGCCTGTTTTTTGTTCAGTTAAGCCATGTATTCACTAGGGGACAAATTGTCCCTCAACAGCACGCGCGGCATAGAGTCTACGTGACGTTGCAACGTCGTGCACTGTTCCGCCACGTCGCGCACAACATAGCGTGGCATTTCTACGTGCCGTGGCAACGTTGCCATGCGCACGGTACCCGAACGTACTCACTGCAACATTCCGCGGAGCGTCAGTACCACGTGGTATGTTTACAAGTGAATACGCATGCGCTGTATCTGTCAAGATGACAATGCGGGGAAACGAAATCGTTTTTGAACTCATCGAGCTGTATCGATCGAATATCGCATAGAATGTTCGTCCTTCTTTCTCTTTGCAGTAAATAATTTCGCATTCTCCTCTTACTTTTCGATAAACTCATTAACATAAACAGATACGCGGCTGTCATCATAACCTCATAGGGCGATATATTTCCGCGACGTCTGGAAAACAATAATTATTTGCAAAAAGGACCTTATTTTTAATAATATTCAATTTACTACAGTAAAACCTCGTTAATTTGAAATTGTGACCCAAAAAAACATTTCGAATTGCGCGGAACCCCGTTTTCGCCAAATGAGATACCGCAGCTGTCATCGTAAACTCATCGGGTGACATTTTCGCGACAAGATATGCGAGTCCCGGTGTGTACACGTCAAATGACCGCGTCATTGTCCCCGAAACATGAGCGTAGATGTTGATGCGACATGCCGAGCGGAATGTTTCGCGATTTGTCCCCTAGTAAATACAAGGCTTTATGTATACCCACGTTTAACCCCACAACCACTAAAGTTGGCGTACTAATCTTGCTTCCCGGCTTCGCAAATCATTTGGTATCCGTTATAACGCGAGTTCGCCATATTTCATCATTCTTACACTTCATTATTCTAGAACATTATCACCTTTATAATCAGGCGCGTGCAGTGAATATGTACATTGAAGCGTGACTTTTACGTAAATAAATATTTTGGAAAAGAGTCTAAATTAAATATTTATCTGCCAGAAAATTACGATGCATTAAAATATGAATAATCAAGATATACTATAGATATCTCATGCAGATAAAGCTTTATCGGGCGAGTATTTACGTGAGCGATTTAAATAACGTGCGAAATTGAACGGAATATTCGAAAAAGTGATTGATGCAATAGACTCAGTTGTGACTAGAGTTAATTAGCGCGAATTAAGAAATTGAATAATAAGTGTGTGAATTATTCCAGATTTTTTTAATCAATTTAAGGACAGTGCTCCGATTGAATTTGCGTCCAGTGATTTTGCGTATAAAATAAAAACTTTGATTTAATTTGTTTTAGTATTTTCATTTGCCTTCCACAGCTATATATTATAAAGCTATAATCCCAAAGAAATTAATGTTCCAACATTAGGCAGATTATACAAAAACACTTCAATATTACAAATACATAAAGAGACATACATTTCTCAAAATATAAATACATTAAAAACTCATAATTCTCATAGCCATAGCCAAAGAGCTCGAATAATACGATGTTTAAACATTCCCAATTACAATAAAACAGCCATACAAAACCATTACACTTATCTATCAAATTTTTCAATAAATTACCATTGAATATCAGAACTGAAGAACAATACACTAAATTAAAGAAATACATAAAATAAATAAAATAATACACAATCTAAAAAGAATAGTTAAAATTTAAAAAATAACTTGTGTACTTGATTCACTAATATTTATTTTATGATCTTTATAATTCCCTTTACTGTTTCATTTGTTTACTTATATTAGGTCCTGACATATGAAATTGGCGTTTTGCCGTACTGGCAAATTTGATCTCAAATGTCTTCTCTTTGGTTAGGAATTCCAAATCCAAATTTATACAGTTATTTACTCATGTATTTGTCTTTTGAAAATTATAATTCATTTGTTTTTTCCTCAATTGTTTTTTTCTTTGCGTCACTCAGTTTACAAAATGAAAAACTTGAAATATCGCGTTATTTACGAGTACGAGTTCCACCGTGGCACCTGTGCTGCAGAAACGGCTCGAAGGATTAATGATGTGTATGGCGACGGTGCCGCAAAAGAAAACACAGTGCGTTTTTGGTTCCAACGTTTTCGTTCTGGAAATTTCGACCTGCAGAACAAGCCCCGTGGACGGCCGGAGACCAAAGTTGATAATGAAGAATTGAAGGCTGTTGTGGAAGCGGATCCATCGCAAACCACATCCAAGTTAGCTGCAGGCTGCGGTGTTAGTGATAAAACTGTTTTAATCCACTTGACGCAAATTGGTAAGGTGAAAAAGCTTGAAAGGTGGGTACCTCACGAATTGAGTGAAGCAAATCAACAAACGCGCGTTGACTGCTGCGTTGCATTACTCAACCGGCACAATAATGAAGGGATTTTAAATCGAATCATTACCTGTGATGAAAAGTGGATCCTGTACGATAATCGGAAGCGCTCATCGCAATACCGAACCAGCCAAGCCATGCCCCAAGCGAAAATTGACTCCAAATAAGTTACTTGTGAGCGTTTGGTGGACTAGTGCTGGTGTCGTTCATTACAGCTTTCTTAAATCTGGCCAGACGATTACGGCAGATGTCTATTGTCAGCAACTGCAAACCACGATGGAAAAGCTAGCTGCTAAACAACCGAGGCTGGTTAATCGCTCTAGGCCACTGCTGCTTCATGATAACGCTAGACCACACACTGCACAACAGACGGCTACCAAATTAGAGGAGCTTCAATTGGAATGTCTAAGACATCCACCGTACTCTCCGGACCTTGCCCCAACAGATTACCATTTTTTTCGAAATTTGGATAACTTCTTGCAAAGGAAAAAATTCAACTCCGATGGGGCAGTCCAAACCGCCTTCAAAGATTTTATTGATTCCCATCCGAATGGTTTTTTTAGTAAAGGGATCGATGAACTACCTATGAGATGGCAAAAGTGCATAGATAGCAATGGTACATACTTTGATTAAATAAATATATTATAATAAAAAAAAATCGGCTTTATGTTCCTCCCATACTAAACGCCAATTTCAAATGTACCTAATATTTATCATTCATGCTCTAATACGCATTTACCTTTAGCATTATATTTGTTAAAAATATATATTTAAATAGATAAGATAGGTAGTTATATTTATATGTTCATGCTTTGTTACATATTTATTCCCTATATTATATTGTTGACTTTCTATTTACCTTCACATGCCTCTTCATACTCATTGATTCACTTTAATAAAAAAAAAATCTTACACACATAATCAATAGATATTATGCATCATGTACTCCTGACCCCAAACACAAGTTTAACTTTTCTTGGGACAATTAAACAAGTATGAAAATATATACATGTGTCCATTTTATTTTCAATAAAAAAAAATATATTTATAAAAAGTATGCCGTGACATAATAATTTAAATAAAAATGTATGTATATCTACAATTTAAATGCCTTTTTCTTTTGATCGACACAAATATTAGACGTATTTTACTGGGTTGCGCATTTTGTTAATACAGTTATATATATACGTATCTTTATGCTCTCATTTTGTTGCAGATAATGGCAGGAACTGCGACGTGTCCTTTGACGTGTTCGAGTGCATCTCGGACAGGATCGGGGACTACTGCGGCAACTCCGGCCTGTGATGCTCCACCGCCTAGAGACGCATTATCTTTTGTACAAAGTTTAATATATTAATGATACCATTTCCTTGCCAAACCAAAACTAAAAAGCTTAAAAATATATTTAAATTTATAGTATCCGAATTTATTATGTTTCATTAAATTGTAAAAAAATTCCTTTACCTTCATAATCTTTATTACCTATGTGTTAAAACTAATCATACGAAAAACTCTAAAAATGGCAGATATAAATAACTCCTTAATATTCTTCGTGTTATATTATATTGGCTTCTTATTTTACCTGCGTTGTAAAAAATTATTATTTTATTTCTTTATGCGAGTTATAGAAAGTATTGTATATTCTATTGTAATATCGAAATTTATATAGCAGAGAGTAAAAGGCTTTTTTTGTTGTAATAATTTCATAATAATTGTATAAATATTTTTTGTAATTAATAAATAAGTCATCTTGTTTTACCATTAATATGTAAAATATTATATCATTAATAAACACATTTAAAAAAACATCTTCCTCGAGGACATGAAAATAAAAGAAGGATTCCAAATATTTTCGTTTTTTGTAAATTTTCTTGACAATCATTTTAGGCCTGCTTCAATACTACGGTGTCGCTTGATTACGTCCAACACGTCTCACAAATTCTTAAGGCTAGTGTACACGAATGAGACTTATCTCGGAGATAGATCATCTTGATATACGCGTAATGGACAGTACACCGATGGGCATAGAGCGAGCTGTCTTTCATTGTCAATATGTTATATTTTGTACACAACAGAGAACAGACTCCAAATCTCCGAGACGAGGGAAACACGTTTTTCCGGGTACACGTGTCATTACATACAGGAGGTGGAAGAGATTTCCGGGAGGGTAGAGTGACTATATTTTCTTAAGGGTTGTAAAATGGAACTAAGAAAAATTTGGTTCAGATCTGTGCGATTGTATTTGATTTTAGTAAAATAACCAAATTATAGATAACATAATAATCAAGATTCTATAAGGTTTAAAGAAAATTGAAAAAAAATCATTCTTCTATCATTCACTTTTCAATTAAATTAAATTTATTTGGTGTACTTAATTTCATTACAATCATACATTTAATTCGAAAATGTTGTATTTTTTTTTTTTTTTTTAAAACGAAAAGTTTAATTAACATGTGTATAAAATAATTCATATCAAAGATGTAGAAGAATCCTGCTTCGGAAAACCCTTTCAGAAATATGGAACAGATCAATGTCCAAAGTGATATTGTTCAGCAAAGCGGTAGCTCTTCCAATAATTTATGCTGAGGCTATATAAGGTAACATACATGCTTCCACAATATTTCTGAAAGACGAAGGAACTTAAATCAATAATAATTACTAATTAAAAAAAAAAAAACAGAAAAATTAATGCAAAAAAGAAAATGGTTCGGTTTATGCGTCAAGAAAAACACACGGAAAAAAAGCATGAAACGTTAAGGGCACTAAGGTGCAATGACAGCATTAGTCATTGAATATTAATATCGGGGGGGGGACTAGGGTAAACGGGGGAGACAAAAATGGCGCCTGTATTTTCTGCAGGGTCCTTAAAAGTAAGTATGCAAAATGTGGGTCAGATCTGTCGGACGGTGAAGATTTGTATACAGAATATATCGGGGGAGTGGGGTGAAGAGGAGAGAGAAAATGTTATCAGTGTTTTCTGCGCCACTTCAGTGCCCTAATGTCTTATGTAAAAAAAAATTCTCCGTGTTTTTCTTGACACTGAAACTGAACACCAATAATTTTTTTTTCTGCAATAATTGTTTTTGCTTTTTTGTAAATAGTAATTTTTATTAATTTAAGTTTTTCGGAATTGTAAAATGTTGCGGAAACATGCGAGTGAATGATAGGAATTTTTAAATATTTTTTTAGAAAAATTAACTTCCCTAATAGAATCTTAATTTTTATGTTATCTATCATTTTTTGGAGTTCTGAAAATAAAATACAATCGCAAAGATCTGAACCCAAATTCTCGTAGTTGCATTTTAAAGCCCTGAATAAAATAAAGTCACTTTTTCGAGTCACAAAACTTTTTTCTTTTGTCTTGGAGATTTTAGAGAGATCGATAGTTTGCAAAAAAAATAAAATACAAACGTCTTACGATGTACACAAGATTAGTGAGCTGGAAAAAATATTTATTAAAAACCTTAATATTTAATCCAAATTGTATTTTAATTATCCTTCTAGGATTTTTGTGTCATATCTCCTATCAAATAAAAACGATAGTTTGTATGTCTGTAAATTGTATTTCACCCACTTCCTCACTTAGATTGCAATGATATTCTCGAATATGTACGAATTTTATTATTCTGATAAGAAACTGAAAATGACTAAAACAATTTCCATAAATTAATTAGAAAAAAACTACCTATCGAAATTTGGTAACTAAACAAGGATATATGTTAACCAAATGCACCATTTTAAGCATTTAAGATTTCATAAAAAATTAACTTACAAAAATAATTGTTTACATAATAAATCCTTTATATGCGAGGTCTTGATTTCCATTTTATTGTATTCGTTGTCATTTTTATAGAATAACAACCGGCTTTTAATTTGTAGCATTTTTAAATAAAGAGATAAATTCTCAAGTGTCCATTATTTAAATAATTATAAGTAGGCACTTGCCCGAACATCTGAGATCAATTTTCATTTTTTTGAGTTCGTGTGTATATGTGTGACTTCAAATGTATATAAGAATGCATTGTCGCCGACATCAAGTTGATGTGCAAAATTTCAGCTCGATTGGATGACGGGAAATGTGTTAATTTTCACTTCCAAGATTTTTCCACGTTCAAGAAATTGAGACTTGTTTGTATTTAGTCTTGTATAAATGATTACATTATTCCATTTTCAAAAAGCTACCAACTTTATATTACGCGATGTATCCCAAAAACCTTTTGGTATTGCACGATAGGTGGCGCCACAATATTTTTTTATTAAATCTGCAATATCTTCGATACAACTAATGTAGGTATTTAAATTTTAGAACAATAGTTCTATGACATTTAAAATATTAGATGAACTCGGGTGTGAGAAAGTACTCGATATCCGTCCGACTTGAAGGATTTCAATTATCCAGGATAGAAGAGATTTAGACGTCCAGACGTAACAAGACCGCATATGCCATGACCGGGTTATCTAAATCAACGAAGGCCAGACTTGTGCAGTCTCTGAATATTTCGATATGGTGTAGAATCATGGACCACAGAAGATAGAAGATGAGATGTTAAAGACACGTGTTGTGCGTATCGTGGACAGCGATGACTCAATTCTACATATACATCAAACATAGACTCTAAATAATTTAGTAGTCATACCTAGTAGTAGAAGAGAAGACATGTTGAAGTACTTATTAAGATAGTAACTTCGAAGGACGGAGGTGATGAGGAAGACCTCCACCTGTTGGACCGACCTCGTGAAAAAACAACTTGCCCTTTTGTCGCGAGTGCCCTCATAGCTGCGAAATACTGAGAAGAGTAAAAGGGGCCGTGTTAAGAAGTAGAAAAAATGTTCTCAATACAACAATAAAAATATAAATATGTATTGTCAACTCATAATACTTCGTAATGCCATTTTAATGATTATCTCAGAAGTTATGCCTCTGAACTTGAGACATCTGAAGTCCATTACTCTAACTTCTGAGAAGACATCTCAGTTTGTAGTCTCAACTACGTTCCACTTATTCTTTTTATCTTGGATTCAGACCATTAGCATTGCAGTATAATGCTTTAACATTTGATATTTACCACAGGTGAATACTAAGCAAAGAATAATCGAGAAACTCCTGAAAGATGTCGCTGCAGGTAAAAAGAGAGATATTTTTATTTTTGAAATAAGCTGGAAGTAATAATCGGATTCTTGGTACATGTCATACAGGGCCGCGGAAGAGTGGAGCCCAGCAGTTCAGCCGTTGTAGAAGCAGACCAAAGGACCTCTGTGCTCATACACGAGAGGGCTTAAACTGAGAAGGAAACTTTTTAATCGTTTTTTTTTTAATGTTTAATGTTGCGTGTCAGATGAACCTTGCCACAGGGATGAAACTTGTAATAAAAGTTGCTTAAATGAGAGTACACGGTTTCACACCGAACACACTGTCAATCATTGTCCATTATATTTTGTACGCAGAGTAGAACGATCAACTGATATTACGACCTATGCTGTCAAATCTCTGAGACAAGTCTCAGATGTGTTGTGTGTGTCAGACTCTCGCAAAAGTTGCGGGACGCGCAGCATCTAAGAATCGAATTTCAAATCGAAAATGTCTGATACTTTTTTTGTTTCAGTTTTACAAAAAAATTGCTCAAGAGGTTGAAATAGAGGTTGAAAATTAAAGACAGTTTAGGAAAAAAAAACCGTTGCGTGTATTTAATATTTTCTTCATTTTCTTTGTAGGTATCATCATTTTCCGGCCCATAAGTTATCACTGGCAGTTTGCACGATTCGAAGGCTTTTCTTTTTAAACTGATTGGGATCTCTTTGTTTTCAAAAAAATGTTTAAGTTTCCCAAAAGCAAGCCAGCTCGTTCTTATTTATCCCGGCAATTTGATTTTCTTAGCCCATTTTTAGCTTGTGTCACAGATGTACAAATATTATTATTATTAATTATGATAATTTCACTCTCTGGATCTGAGTTTAGTGAATAGAATTGAAAAAGGATTGCTAAAATGGTTTGGTCATGATGAATGAATGAGGAAGAAAGGAACAAAGATATATAAAAAGTAATAATGTCATCAGAAATATACAACACATAGTATTTTAGGTTAATCAAGTGAATTGGCTTAGTATTATTATTATATCATATGTTCTATTTCTTAGTATCAAATAAGCTCTTTGAATTCTAAATAAAATTAAAATAAAAATAAAATAGAGAATGGCCGCGAAAGTCTTGGCATGACCAGGTCAACCCAATAGTTGAGAACAATCCTATCACAAGGTGGATAAGGCGAGAGTTGTAATTCAGGACAGAAGAGTATGGCGCTGCATTGTCTGTGCTGTGAGTAATCACCACGGAGGATCTTTTTTTTCGGCAATCGACAGAACCCAAAATTTTTCCGCCAATATTGAATATATTTTAATAAAAAAAAATTAAGAAATTCTTAAAAGTGTGTTCTTTCATTTAGAAATGATACTAATATCATAATTCATATAGGTTTTCTTTAAAAAAATCACTAAAATTGCCTTTTTTCGTACTTCTTAGGTAGGTATTCCCCCTTCCATCCACTTTTCTCATATATAAATAGCTTCGTCTCTGTGAGATTTCTATAATTTATCCTCAATTAATTAATCATCCCTCTGGAGACCAAATCTCGTAACTGTGTTCTTAGAACACACTTTCATATAAAAATATTGTTAACCTCCTGGGTACATTTGTCCTATACATAGTACGTAACAAAGCTAGCAAACTAAGCAAAGTTGGGAGCGTGCGTCCGCGCAAAGGTAAGTAAATCTTTTTTCATCAAATGAATTATTTCATAATTATGTACTTTTTTGTGGTAAACTACATATTAGTAAACAGAACTAATGATTTAACGTATTGTTTTCTCGAAAAACTAATAAATGGGCATTTGGGGTTTAAATTCTTTTCTATGTCCTATACAAAGCACAACAGTCCTATACAATATATTCTTAGACTGTCTTCCCATGTACTTTGTAAAGCACATTGAGTGGTTTCTTTACTATTTTATGTTTTTTAGTGGTGACAGATAATTATATAATAGAAATTTTAAGCGACTCCGAATTCGACTATTCTGGGGATGATTCAGATGAAGATCCAGAGTTTGTTCCACCAGAATTAAACAAAAGCTCAAGGGACCTTCGGAAAGTGAATCCAGTAGCTCGGATGAGAAAGAGCAAGCTTTGGTAACTTCATTGGATTCTCCAGCACTGTCAGAGCACTTCAATTTCGTCGTATCTAATACGAACGAGAGGACACGCACATTCAGAAAAATACTGAGGAATGGGAGTGCTACTAATTGTATGACCAATACATAGATGATGATAATCTTACCAAAATGGTAAACTGTACCAATAGGACATATGTTTTGGAGACAGGAAAATCGAGTGGACAGACTTTAAAAGAGCTTAAGGTCTATATTGGTATTACCATGATCATGTCCGTATTACAGTATCCTCAAATATCCATGTATTGGTCTGCAAAATGGAAAATTCCGATAATAGCAAAGGCTATTATGACCCGTAACCAAAAAATGCGAAATTTACTCGTGTTTTACGCCTAATCGAAATTGTTTCACAAATTTTCATGAAGGCTGTTAAAAATAAAGTTCATGTAACTTAAGGTTTAAGAGTAACTGATCAATCTCTAATATTCCTATTTCTTTGATATATTTTTTTTTAATTTTGTGAGTAAAGTTTAGTTTTAGATAAAAAAAAATCCAGAAAAATGTTGAATTTCTGTTAATTTTAAAAGTATAATAGATATAAAGAATGCAAAACTAAAATTTATTAATTAATGCTCATAATTTCTCCCCGATTCCTGAATCAAACGTAAGAATAGGTTATGTCCTTTATAAATAACATGTTAGTTTAATACCCATGTCCTTTATATAGGACATAGTGAAAAAACAGTTTTTCTAGTGCAATTTTTATTTACTATTTTTCCCATACTAAGTCATCTTCAAGTAGTGCACTATAATAGTTTCAAAAAGAAACTCCAAAAAAAGTTTGTCTGGTACTCAGGAGGTTAAATATTATTTTTAATTTAAAAAAATCAAGATGTTTAAGGGGGAGGGGGGGAGGTTGGTGCCAGGTATTTGTGTACTTTCGAGGATCAGGAAATTTTTGCTACGTCACTGCCCCGGCCCTCTCCGGAAATTGATCGCTTCACAAGGGCATATTTCAGAAATGCAAACACGCTTTTCCTACAGCTGTAGCAACGTTGCACAGTGAGCGCGATAGGTACCGGGCCTTTCCAATATGTAAATGGATGTTGTATGGTCAGAAATCTTGTTAATGACAGAGAAATCCGCGTTTATGAATATCCCGAAACAATTGTCGGTACCGATTTTTGAAACGGAATGAGATGTTGCAACGCGGGGTATTGTAAGTATTGGACCTTCACCCGAAAACAGCCGACCGGAAAAATAGCGATTATTTTATAGACAGATGATACCTTATCCTCTCATCCAGCTCGGGCGAGATCGCGGGCGATCTGTTCATTATTCAATTACCATTGTGTTGCTTTTATTTTGTAATTTGTTTTAAATTATATTAAATGTTAAAACTTTATCGCGTGCTCATCCGCTTAGACGCCATTCTCCGAACTCATTATTTCTTCCGTACGAAATAAGTCATGTTTGCACTCTTGATTTTTAGGTAAAGTCTTAAATAAAACAAAATTGATCCATTAAATCATTCCGGTGTACATAATTTTAATTTCAATAAGTGTTCAGCATTTTATATACGTAAAACAGAACATAGTTTAAATTAATGGTGATAATAATTTCTCACATTTCATAAACCATTTTTTAAGAGACAGGCCACATTTAAAAATGAAAACGGTGTTGAAATTTTACATTTAATAATGCAGAACTCAGTTTGGGTAATTTAAAAATGTTTATTTAATAACCAATTGAATTATACGAATAATCTATTATTATATATAAATAAATCCATTTCAATGTCTCTGCCAATCTCCACCCCATACACCCACCATAAATGAGGCCACGCCTCCACCAAAAATTTGAATTATTTACATATATAGTTTATGGAAGAGTTGTGTTGGAGAAAAGTGTCTTGGTATTTTTATTGAGAAATTAAGATGGAGCGGAATAGACGGAACAGTGTTATTATTGTTTCAAAGCTATCTTACTGACATCCCGATATCCCAATATATTAAAATAAATAATACGCTGAGTGAACCTAAAACAACATCGTTTGGCGTACCACAAGGAACTGTCATTGGTCCAATACTTTTTTTCATCTATGTAAACATGGTTCAACCAAAATTGTTTGTCACTAAAAACTGAGAATACATATTTTATTATATTCTCATTGAAAGAAAACAATGTTGAAACAAATATAACTATTAAAATACATTCATCACAGTGATTATTAAATGGTAGGAACAAGTACAAGACAACATATTTACATATTCATAAGACTGAGAAACATCCTCTCATCTTCTATGATCAAAACAATTTATTTCTCTCTTGCTTGATCTATTATTTTGTATGGAATAATAGGTTGGGGAGGGACTTTGAAGACTAGCCTCTTACCTGTAGAAAAGGCACATGGGCTGGTTTTGAAATTCATCCTTAAAAAAACATCAGTGTTTCCAACTGTACAACTATTCAACTCCTTTAAGGTTGTCAGTCCAAATAAAATATTCAAAAATAATGTCCCGTTATAATGAACTTTACAACTCATTGATATCCATAAAAATAAGTAACCTTTCTAGATTACGTGGCAACTTAGAAATTCCCAAATTTAAAACTAGTGTTTTTCAACACCATTACTGCTATCAAGGTATAAATTTTTCAAATGCCCTCCCTCTTAAAATAAAAATAGAAAAAAATTATAAAGTATTCAAATTCCAGATCAAACAATTATTGTGCAACTCCGACAACAACTACAAATTTTAATTTCTTTTGAAAAATTTAAAACCTAACTCCTTATTATATGTATTAATGTATGTGTATCTTACTAAAAAAAACTGTATTCAATATTATACCTACTCTTTCCACCAACCTAATCTTAATCGGCTGCACACCCCTATTCAAACACGAGAATTAATTTCTCTATTGAATTGGGTAGTTTTAGTTTGAAAAAAAAAACTTATTGTAATTTGATATATTGTATCTGTACTTGTAATATTGTAACTATGTATTAAAATGAATAAAAAAAAATAAAAAGGAAAAGAGTTTATACAAAATTGGTAAGTTTTTTAAAGTAATCAACCGTGTAATTTTGACTACATACACACATGTTGAAATTTAAATCCTGAGAAGGAAAGATAGCAACATGTTCGACGGCTTCGAGATGGTAGCAAAGCATGTTGCGAATACCACGGACTGCGAGACGAACGAAGGCTCTATTATTCAAAAACTACTGGAGAAAGGCTTTGCAAAAAGGCATGCCGGAAAATAATTCATTCATCCCTTGGGCATATTGGTGATCCCTGGGTATGTACAACGACCAAGGGTGAACAATCTATCTCCGTTAATGGTTTATACTTCCTTGGGAGTCTGTATATTTGATGTTCTTTTACAAGGAGTTGAATATTTTTTCCGTTAGCATTTAATAAAGTATACACTAAACCTTTGGTTCCCAAAGTTGACAGAACCGCGACCCACCAAAAAAAAATTTTTTTTCGGGACCCACCTCCTCCTCATATTTTCCCAATTCATATTGTAACCATACGAAAGACTGTTCAATTAAGAAAAAATGAAAAACCTCCAAATATAATCGAAATTTTTAATTAAGAAAATGATAATATGTGATATTTTAATGGGAAGGATGAATTTGTTGCCTATTTTTGGTCATAACAGCATTAGCGGTGACTTCAATTTTAATCACTTTTAATAGCAGTGAATTCGATACGTTCAATTTATTTCTGTATTTAGTCTTAATAAAAACCACGGCAGAGAATCCTACTTCACATGAGGTAGTGAAGGGGAGGAGGACTTTCATCGCTTCGTCAAACAAGCAGGGATAAGTGTCAAAGTGTCAGCAACCAGAATTTTGCTAATTGCTTGCGATTAAAAATATTTTTCAGCGTTGTATCTTCTGATAAATCAATAAGCTCTTCACTTGCTTTTGTTGACATTTCAATCGGTATGTTGTCTTGAAATGGATTTTAAATCCAGTTTATCCTGTTGAACTTTTTCATCTATTTTTCGAAGTTGGCGTTAAAGTTGTCTTTCAACTCTGATAAATGAGTGAAAATTGCAGACACTACATTGATATCTGGATGCACTTCGTCATCTATAATAAACACGACACGACCCGGACGAGATGTGTTGGGCGGTGTTGTGACTGCGACCCACCAATATCCGCTCGTGACCCACCAGTGGGTCGCGACCCACAATTTGGGAAATACTGCACTAAACTTTTATTTTATTGGAAAATGTTTTGAAAATAAAAAACAAAATGGCCACGCCATATCCGAGCTCCTCCGCTGTGACCTGTGGCTTGGTTGCAACACCCCCAGTGCACTTTTGTCCAAGATAGAAAAGAAAATCATGTACTAAATATTCCCTTACTTTTTTTATAAATGATTGTTATTAATAAATGACTTACCGGATTAAAAAATCCTTATAAAACATTTTTAAAAGGTGGTGATTAATTATTTAAAAAAAAATAATAATCAGTCATTAAGGTACATATTAAGTTATTATACTTTTGGAAAATTAAAAAAAAATGGAGTTCCTCCGCAGTGAGTTAGTTGCAAAATTTTTCGGTGCAAGTTTGTACAAGATAGAAAAGAAGAAGATTTACTCATTTAGAAATTAAATATCTATGATGTAATATACGATTTTTTTAATCCGATAAATCATTTATTAATAACGATCGTTTATTAACAACCCAGCTCATCCTTTTTGGAACGAAGTTCCTTAACGCTAAAAGATGCAAAAACACATAATTTGCAAACAATTAAAAAATTGTAATGTCCCGAAAGTTTTCCGGACCAGACAAATGTAGGTTGCCAATCCGCCCCTGGAAAATAACAATTTCTGGGAAATACCTCTAGATTAAATACTGAATAATTAAAGATATTAAAAATATGCTTATACTCGCTTATTATCTGAGTTTTAAATTCGTAGGTAAGTTTTATGACGGCGCGCTGTGTCCAATCAAGGCGCGGGTCGCACACGCGGGGAATTATCGCCGCATTCAACCCGTGTGAAGTTAGACAAGGCGAGCGAACAAACCCGCTCAGACAATACGGTCGTTAGAGGAATTGCTTGCGAGGCGAGTCGGTAGTCGAGCGCCGAGGCCGGCGCGGCGCCGCAGAAAGGGACACCTCTGAATTGGAAATGAATTATTTCGGCGCGCGCAGCGGCCAAACGTTCTTGGATTAATTTGAATACATAATTATGTGAATTTTCCATTGATTGTTCGCGAGCGAGAGCGCGTAGTGTTATGTGATAATGGGCCTAATCTCGCTATCGGGCGGGCTATCAGCGATGTACTGAATGCGGATTTATCTCTGGCCGCCTAATAAGATTGTGTTACGAAATTTTTTAATAATCGTTTACAATTTTTCAATTGAATAAAATTCACAGGCTGCGGGTCCTCCACGTGACACTTCCATAGTAATTTGATTGACATCTAATTCTGCTGAAGTACATACGAGAATGACATTAGACTTCCAACTCGAATTCAATTAATCGATTTCAATATATTTGCAGAACAGTTCGTGTTTTTAGATTCATACCCTAACTCTATGTAATGCAATAAAGGGTAGAAAAAGAAAAGCATAAGCAGAAGAAGCATTCGGGGTTACCAGAGGCTAAGTGAATTACTTAAAATATTGTCGAATTTAAGTAATTTAGCAGTACAGAGTAGAGTAGCGGAACTGACTTTTCTAGCAGAACTTGAAAATATTATAATAGATCGTCGCTGTATATATGTGTATAATAAAGCCAATGTGCCGTTTAGTACGTTCTGAGATAAACGAATCAATTTGTCAATTTTTCATATTCTACATAATTAAGATATACTAAAAAAAACATTGCCGTCTGCCTAGTAATTATTTAAAATATTTTTTATAAATCTAGTCTGTGCAATTATTTTTTAAAACAGTTTCATTCGGTTATCTCAGAATGTACTAAAATGGCACATAGGCTTAATTATATATACAGCGAAGAGATGGTGGATGTACAGTACATGAAACCACTCTTTTGCACACTAAAGAAGGTATTTAATAAGTTAAGCTAACAGGGTTCCAGAAGTGAATACAGTTAAGATTATGATGGTGTAGCAGTCTGAAAATTCTGTAGCATATAAAGATAATTATAAGCATTAGCGGCCAAAATATATTTGAAAGGTAAAAATGGATGTGCTTTGAGTTTTGTTCTGGCCCCTAACGTGCCCATTTTGCAATGTCCATTTTTCAGCATTTTTCGTGTCTATCTTCAGGCACGCACGCACGCACTGTGCTATGCGAAATCTTCCGTGCTCTTTCTTTTGAATTTTTTAAATGAATTGTTTTTAACAAGTTACTAATGAAACTAAAGAAATAACTCTACACAAACCTTTTAAACATCACATTAATAAGTTTATAAAAATATCAGGTAGAAGGTATGCCGAAGAAGTGATCCGCCCTTGACCTCTGAATTGGCAAAAACTGATTTATATAATTTAAAGTATACTATAATATAATATTTATTTTTGTAACTACTTAAATTCTTATCTTAATTTTGTATGTGTATTTTCTTTTCTTTTCTTTTCTCTTAGATTTAGGTATTCCTATGATTTACTTTAAATTCTTATCTTGAATTTATTATATGTATATTTCCTTTCCTTTTTATTTTCTTTTAGATTTAGATTCTTTAATTGTCATTTTTTATTACTACATAAATACCATACGAGAATAACTGCCACAGAATAGGTTTTTACCTAGTGTGGCAGTATCTTGTATTAACTATTGTAAATGTAAATAAACAATAACTAAATAAATAAACAAAAATAAATAAATTGTTGTTTATCAAGTTTCGATTTCGATTAATAATTATAAATCACTTTGAGAGATTACTGGGAACCTATTTTATTATTGACCCAATAAACAAATAGGCAGACTGACTACATCCATAAATGTTACTTAACAATGAGACATTTTTTTTTCGGAAGATATCTCGATTTCAATTAAAAGATCCTTGTATTAGGTTGTTAATTAATCGATATCACGTATCACGATCAAAGCCGTAATAATTTTTAATGCGACATGAATGAAGAATGATAAATTTTAACATGAGAAGAATGATAAAAATGTTATAGAATGAATGTTATATACGAAGAATAAAAAAAAACAACAACCACATTCGTGCGAATTAACCGGCTGAAGGTGTTTTAACGCGCTTAAATCATTCGTCGACCGCATTTGGACAATACTGTGGGATATTATTCGCAGAAAGAACACTTTTAATATATCACGAAGGTCATCGACACAGGAATTAAAAAGAATAGGATAATTAAGTCAAATCTTTCTAATTGCCGATATAACACAGGGCCAACACTTCCGATTATCCGGCGCGGAACCGGACCGGGGGGAGGGGCCCGAAACAATGGACTAAATGGAACTCCGGTATCGAATATATCATTCCGCGGCCGCTCCACAATATTACAAGGGTACCTGCCCAAGCTATTATGTCAACAATAGAAGCCGTGAGAGAGTAACCACTCCGCCTACTTGAAGATTCCAAATTATTTAAAATTTTATATATTAAATATTTTTAAAAATTTTAATTTTTTCTCATAGCTCTTTAAGTATTTTATTTCACATTTTGTACGAAGAGTTATCAAATTAATATTTATTTATTGGTTATATATATTTTAAGTACATGTTTGTATTTAAAATATATAGAACCCAATGAATAAATTTTAATTTGTTATCTTTCTATGCAAAAATGAGATACAAAATGCAAAATGGTGAATTTCGCTCGCAATGTCAGATGACCGCTTTACGTCGATATTAGAAAAGATAAATTAGCCGTTATATTTATAATTTATAAATGCTTTTCCGAATGTGTCATTTAATGTTGCCACACTACGCCGATCTTCCGCCGCGTCAAGTCGGCAAAGCGAATGGATTGACCGATCGTCCGCACAGTGTGTTTGATAAGCGCTAACCGCATTTCATACGGAAAGAAATGTAGCGGCATTCCGCCGCGGACGATCAGCGACGGAAGATCATCTTAGGGACAAGACCGCGGGGAAAACCTGCGATAATATTGGGAAAGACGTGAGGAAACTTGCTGAACACGATAGTGGCAAAAACTGCTGCATAATCCTCATTTCTCTCTCACGTTCTCAAAACTCTTCACGTTATCCTTAGAAGATGTATTTAAGGCCCTGAATTGGGATAACAAAGGTGTGAAGATAGATAGCACATATTTAAGTCACCTAAGATTTGCTGACGACATAGTAATTGTAAGTAAAAATATCAAAGAATTAAGTATAATGTTAAAAGAACTACACGAGGCTTCGAGCAAAGTTGGTCATGAGATAAATATAAAGAAAACAAAAATTTTGAGCCCAGAGAACAAAGTCATCACTATCAATGATAATAATATTGAAATAGTAGATGAATAAATATACCTAGGACACAAGATAAAAATGGACAAAGATATCCAAACAGCAGAATTGCCAAGACACAATAGGAATGAGCTGGGCTGTTTTTGGCAAACTCAAACATATATTCGAGAACAAAGAGATACCAATTAGCCTTTGAATCATGCATACTGCCAGTGATGACGTATGGAGTGGAAACGATGGCCCTTACAAAGAAAAGTGTAGAAAAGCTCAAATGCACGCAACGATCCATGGAGAGATTCATGCCTAAGTAAGCCTAAGAGATAGAATTATAAATGACGAAATTAGGCGCAGAACTAGAGTAGTGGATATCATGGATCTTGTAGCGAAGCTAAAATTGCAATGGGCAGGACATGTTGCAAGGCAAGATGCTACAAGACGGCCCCCCAGAGTTCAGAAATGGAGACCTTGGGAGAATAAAAGAGGCGTTCGAAGATCTCAAAAGAGGTGGGCCGACTGTGGGGGGAAAGAAATGGCTACAATTAGTAAACAACAAGGAAGGATGGAAGTGTATGGAACAGACCTATATCCAGCAGTGGAGAGATGAAGAAAGAATACTCATTGGTTGGCAGGCACACGATGATGATGACTGTATCTATATTTTTATTTATTTACTCTATACAAAGTTCTTATGTTGCTTAGCGTTGTAAATGATGTCTATCATTGCGAACACTAAACAAATGTTAGACATTTTTTATGTTCTTCTTCGTCTCCGTCTTAGGTACTCTCGTGGAACGGCTTCCGTTTCCAGATGATTATGGATGTCGCCACTTGTTATACTTATTACAGTCCCTGACGTACATTCCAGGTTCGAGGTTCTGCATCAAAGTTCTAAACGGGTCGATACGTAATGTGGAGCCTGCGTCTGCAGCGACAGGGTTCCGACCAGTCTCAGTTTTGTGATCTTTGTTACGCTTCGGTCTTACCGGATCTTTTTGAGATTATCCTTAGCAGCGATTAAAGTTATTAAAAAATCACGGAAAACACATTTTTTATAAATTTTCTTGCATAATATTATATGAAAACAAGCATTAATTTTCAGGCACTAAGCAACCGTGAAGCGAACAAGTAAATAATTCCGAGAAACGATGACCCGCGGATTACCGATCATTTGTACCCGTCGTTACGTCATCCTGCATCCTGCCTTACACGTTAGCGATCATCTCCGTATTCCATATTTAAGGAGGAAATAAAACATTGCTTAAGCCGCGGCATTGTTTATTTCGGCGCTGGGCATTGTTCGGCGCTGAGAGTGATCAGGATTCGTTAATAAATCATTTGAATGAACCTCCGTTAGCCATTAGCCGGCGCCCGTCCACGTTGCTCAACACGAGATGAGATACAGATCTGACCGCCACGCCACACGCAGCAGCCTCGCTTGTCTCGACGTTCTAAGGTTTGCAATGGTATCATTTGCAACCTTTAAGTAAAGAGAGTTTCAGATGATTAATGATTAACATTTGAAATTTGATTTCCAACTTTTAATTAATTACATCACAAACATTAATTTATTCGTGTATGTTGTAAAATATATTTAATATAAATATATAATAATTCTTATTTTTTATTTTTTTATAAATTCGAATTGAAGCTAATGGATGAAAATGTTTTACAAAGAAAAAGGTTGAAACATAAATATCTGCTCCATACATCTATTAATAGCTTACAATAATATCTATAAAATTATGTACTCACTATGTGTTTAGTGTGTAGGTAATTATGTGACGTGTTTAGTGTGCAGGTATATATGTGTATGTGTGTGTGTATTCGCTTCCCTTGAAAAGGGAATCCCCTTCAAAAATGTCAATATACTTTGTGTCTGCGAATAAGTTTATGCCAAGGGAATTCAAAGATATAGGTCATATAGGAGAATCCTGCTTCGGAAAACCCCTTAAAAATATGGAACACATCAATATCCAAAACAATATTGTTCAGCATAGCTGTAGCTCTTCCAACAGGCATAACCATCGGCAGGTTGGTCCTGTATGTTAGAATGTGAAACAATCTATGCTGACGCAGTCTCAGTCTATTATAGTGTTTTTTATATATTGTCTTAGTTAATAGCGAGTATATCGGTGGAGTGTAGGTACTTCCCGCAGAGGTTGTGTTTCATATTTACTTTCTAAATGTTATTGTCGTTCCATCTAATTTGATCATTCCATTTAATGAAGATTCACACAGATCTATGCATGTAGATACGTACATATTTATTCGTCAAACCGTTTTTTAACTGGTTATTTTCAGTACAGTTGTTTGGGATTTGTATCTGATTATACAGTTGATTGGTAACTAAGATATAACTGTTGTATAGTGCCCGTTGAATCGCGAAAATTTTGTTGCCAATCATCGATGCAATCAAGTACAAATCTCAAAAAAACGGTTAGTGTGTCACCGGTTATAATACCATTACTAATAATTCTTAATCACAGCACGCTACGGACATCAATAGTATGGTTTATAATAATAATCTGTATTGCCATCAAGGAAAAACACGAAAACGGTCCATAGAGGTCGCAGCGCGGTAATCGCTCCTCGGACAAGTCACCGCCATATCACATACATATTAACAAATTTTGCTACGTATTAATGATTTTAAGAATACATATGTTTAAATGACAGGGACGCACAGTCAGAACATGAAAGCATAACTTGTAGGTAGACACATATTTCGGAAAAAATAATACTTATTTAGCCGACATATTTACATTAATAGGTTAAAAGTTATACTGTAGGTACCTAGTAGTAGACCACTTTCTTTTCTTATTTATTTATTCACTGTTTACGTATTATTACAATTCCAAGTTTATTGCCAGTCAACAATTTCTTCCAATCAATTTTATAAAATGATAAATTACATATTTTAAATTGAAAAATAGGATTTACAAAGATGCTGGCAGAGCCGTGCGACAACCACAATTGGCATATTATACTAGGGATGTTAGATCGTAGTGAAAATTACATGGTGCCCGACATCTGTGTGTGATTGAAATTTAACAAATTATTTCATGTTTTCGTCCATACGCATAATAATCAAACATGTTTAAAAATCGAGAAAGAGGAACCCGCGACAGTTGAACTAGGCTTGAATCTACCACACATAAACATTCACGTTGTCTGTGTATTTTTCCTATTACGATGGACACTTCCGTTATTAAAAACGTCATATAAATGACGCGTACGATTGTTAACACTAGGAAAATAATCGTTAACATGTTGCATTAACCCTTCCCTTGCTGTGGTGATAATACAAATTTACCGAACCAATTAAACCAGTCACATTTTCGTAAATACCCGCAATTTAAAATTAATGAACATCTCTCTCTAAGGCCCGATTGTTTCAAGATGGAT
This sequence comes from Agrypnia vestita, assembly GCA_016648135.1. Classification (NCBI taxonomy): domain Eukaryota; kingdom Metazoa; phylum Arthropoda; class Insecta; order Trichoptera; family Phryganeidae; genus Agrypnia; species Agrypnia vestita. The sequence continues at coordinate 56,323 of JADDOH010013431.1, read as the reverse complement.
TAAAATAAAAGTTCGTTAAAGCATAGATTTTTACGGAAACAGATCGTTTCATTGGTGGAGAACGCAAAGATCTATGCTTTAAACGAACTTTAACTATAATCTAACTTGAAACAACCGGCCCTAATTCACTCAAATTATACATAAAAATTAACTTTTATAAAACTCTAATTTCTTACGGTAACACGAGTTGACAACATAGGTAAAGCACATACGATGGTCAATACTTTACAACATGTTGTATTTAATTAGAATTTATACTAATTAAATCGAAATTATAACTCGTAATAATCCTTTCACGATATTATAGTGTTATTCAAATTTGAATATACCTATAATAATATGGATTCTGTTGCATCAATATTCAATGTCGTTTTTTTTTTAAATATACGTTTACAGTAGCCGGCAAACATTTTGAAATTTTACAGCGTAGTGGGGGGAAGTTTGCGCATGTACCATTCCACTAAAGAGACCCAAATTTTGCCTTCTGCGCGTTCCCCCACTACGCCAAAGAATTTCAAGAAGTTTGCCGACAACTGTACAACTCGAGCTTCAATGTACCTACTGATGGCACGCGCCTAGCGTAGGGGTATATTTTTTACCACGGCCTGGAAAAGGTTAAAGGAAAAGTGGGGTAAAACTACTGCACCTGCAGTTACGTCATGCGCTCGCTGGTAATGGCAAGTGGCAGCCGACATTGGACACGCAATAATTATCGCAGAATTCGGCTCGGAGTGGGGCCGGGAGGAAGCCCAGCGAGGACATCTCACGCACATCTTTCCGCCCGAGGGGGCAGCCACAATACTTCGGCAGTTCACTCACTTCGCGCAATACACCATCGCAGGTGGAGTAGAAACGTTTAAATGCACGCTGAAAAATATATGGACCAGAAAAACGTATGATTAAAAAAAATGTGTAATGCGGTGAGAACAGTTTGAATCTCTCTCGTTACCTAACATTGAGAACGATATCAAATATTGCAATACATCAATATATTTCGAACCGTCTATTTCTTCATTTTTCTGACTTACAATTTTTTACTGCTATTGAATTATATGAAGGTAGGTGTCACTAGTCACTACATGGCAAAAAAAATTTTGAACGCAATAGTTAACAAAATTGCATTGCGTTTATAACTGCAATGAAATGCAAAAAAGTTGCGATTTTAGTAGATATACTTTGGCTCGCTCAAACGAGCTGAAAATGATGGTTTTCAATGATTTTCATAGGTGATAAATTGTTGTTTTCTTTTATTTTATTTTTATCTGATTACTTACATTCATTGTAAAATAAAATTTTTAAGTTTAATTATTTAAAAAAAAAGTGCTGAGATTAACTGAACGAGGGTAGGTTTTGTCTAAATGAAATTAAATATGGTGTAATTCTAATGCAGGCTATGTTAATATTTGAACAATAGCATTTAATTACAAATGCAGTATGTAAATACAACAAATGCTCACACAGAAATGGATGCTCAAACTGAACATAGACGAAACATAACATAATGAAACATATCAGGTTCATAACATGAACATGAACGAGTTTCGTGAAAAGCCTCAAGACGAGTGTCTTCGGTGTGCACGCACCATAAGTGTACAACTGATAATTATATTAACATAATCATCATCATAACATAAACATAACATAAACATAACATAACATAAACATAACATAAACATAACATAAACATAACATAAACATAACATAAACATAACATAAACATAACATAAACATAACATAAACATAACATAAACATAACATAAACATAACATAAACATAACATAAACATAACATAAACATAACATAAACATAATTATATTAACATAATCATCATCATCATCGTAAGTTATTTTGTATTCACTGCTGGATGAGGGCCTATCCAAATGTCACCCACTTTTCTCTGTTCATTGTTATTCTCCGCAGATTGGATGATTACGTCAATTCAGCGGGTTTAGGGCGGCCTTTTGGCCTCTTCATTCCCCTCGGGAGACGCTGGATGATTGCATGCACCGACGTTGTATATTCACAATATTAGAATAATAATGTTTTTCTATGTGCCTGAATGCAATCATATAGTACATAATATTTAATCAATTACATAATACCTACTGTAATGCATCATAATGTAAAAAATATATTTTTATAGGTTGTCAGTTTGTGATTTTTTATGTACGCTATTTCCCAGAGAGGTAAGCGGAGAGGATAAAACGCCACACACCTCTGTCCTGGCACACCAATTTTACTTCGTCCACTTTCATACGTCTTCTCATGTACACTTGAAACTTCTAAAAGAGCCATTCTCCAATATTTGATTTATCTGGTCATGTCAGACCTTCCACAGACGCCCTCCGTTTCTGCCGCCTACAACGCTCGTCTCATAAATTTTCTTTACTGTTCTTTCCTCGCTCATCTGTTCTGCATGACCAAATCATTTTAGCGAACCTTTCCTTATTCTATGCAGTACGTTACAGTCAATATTACATTAACTATAATAAATATATATAATACAAATAAAACTTGTCTGCATCGAAAAATGTTGGGAAAACCAAACAAAAACAACTTATCAACTAAACATTATAAAATCACATCACTGTTGTATTATCGTTGTAGAAATTTTTTAAGATATATCATTATCGTAATCAGTGTTTCCCGCCATTGGCGATCCACTGCAAAATGAAGGTCTCACCATGACACTCTCTTCGGTCTATGGCCGTTCTTTGCCATGTCACTTCCACTTCCAATAATTATTGCGTCTATTCATTGGGACTTTGAGCGTCCTCTAGGTCGAATGTTTTTCGTCCAAGGGTTCGTTGTCCAATATCATTTACATATTTAAGCACTGATAATAACACGCTTCATTTTCGTCTGCGCTCTATCCCACGTGTTTTTTTTTTCTGTCTTGTAGTGTCTCCTAGCATAATATTATCTACATCTGCCCATACTACACCTTGAGCTGTATTCAGTAGTAGCTTGCAGCGCATACAAGCAAAAACTAGTCTAGAGACTAGAAGGAATGTGTATTTGATTACACATTTTTATCGATTGTTGCGCGGTATGATCGATAATCCTGAAATTATGCAGAGCATTGGTTTGTATGTTCCTGATAATTACATTAGACATCGTCAGCGTAGATTCTTTCACATTCCAATATACAGGACCAACCTGCCGATGGTTATGCCTGTTGGAAGAGCCACAGCTATGCTGAGCAAAATCGCTTTGGGTATTGATATATTCCATGTGTCTGAGGGGGTTTTCCGAAGCGGGATTCTCCTACACCTTTGACCAGATTGTATGTTATTTTTAATTTATTAAATATTTTTATTTGTGTATATGTACTTCCTAATATGTATGCCTTAAACATTTTCTTTGTAATATACATATTATCAAATTATCAAATAAATTGAATTGAATTGAATTGAATTGAAAACCTGTACATTACTAAAGATTCTGAGAAACAAATATTAACTAAATAATCCTGCAGCTAGAGCTTTATGGTCTCATTTTTTATTGTTTCTGTATATAATTTCATAACAATGCTTCTCCCATTTTACTTATTTGTGCGCATCAAATTTGGTTTTTGAATCTCTAAGAAAATCGAACCGTAGTGAATATTTTCCTACTGAAGTCTTATTATTCACCCTATCCTTACGTCCGCGAGTTTTACGTAGTGGGCCAGTATTTTTCGTACTTTGATGTGTCCCTTGCTGAAGAAACGACACTGTTACTAATTTCATATTTGCTGACATACTAAATGTTTTGTGTGTATTCCAACGGTTAATTTGCTTCATTGCTTGTATAATGTCAATCATTTGAGATCATTTGCATTAACAGTCTATTAAGACTGAAATTCTTTAAATCGACTAGGTATTACTTTTATTTCATTTATTCATTAATTACAATTAATATTATAAAATCTTTCTTTGTAAATGAATTACTTTATGGGAATTTGTAAAGAAAATTCGGTAAATTTAAGTTTTTTTAAACATTTTATATGCACCGTGAATCGTTTATCATCGATGATAGCACAGCATTTTTGATTGATCACAAGTTTCTCGTTGTAAAGCAAAAAAAATACTTAAAATTAGTCCAATTCCCGATTTAATCTATATTAAGTATGCATGCACTTAGTACGCATCGAGTTATGCGTTGTTTTTCCATTGCCAGCTTCAAAAATTAATCAAACCAAGTGTTTTTTTTTTAAGAAACGAGGTGTACCTACAGCTTACTTTAAAATATATTTAGATATTATTTAATGTGTATAAATATTTTATACACTTAAATACATTATTTAACATTCGAGTGACATTAAGGCAAGATACATCGAAATTTTTATTTTTTTGCGTCAATTTTATTTTTTCTTCAGGTAAGTATATTTTTGACGTTTAATTTCTAGGTTAAATATACGTTAGGTTGGAAATGTATCAAACTTTAACACATACACGGCGAAGTATCATCTATATTATGATTGCTTCAAAAATGCATTGCTTGCTTGCAGGGACTAGCAGCAAAGCTGCAGATGCTTTCGCTAATAAATCATATTCAAAATACAGTTCAGACATTTTTGCCGAAGTGTTGGTATATAAAATATATATTGTCAGTAACAACATAACCTAAGTTATTGCATATTGCAAATATTGCACGCCACTGGTATTCAGAGCACAGAATACACATCATATTTAAGGAGTAGAAAATGCACTGTTTGGACAGACTCTTTTCTTAAAAATTCAACATAATATACATAACCAAAGATCGTTGTGCTCATATGAGACGTTAGTAAAAACATCCATAAAGCGCATGTCCTACCAATAATAACCAACAATGATTTAGAAATTATTTCCACATCAAAACAACAATTCTTTAACACGGTACTGAGATTAACCTTAGCAGTATCCTTAAAACTAGGTTTTTGGCGTTTCCTCCGCTCCCTTGAGGAAAGGTTAAATGTTGATGAAGACTATAAATAAGATCATTGCACCGAGACTTCGAGGACACAGTACAAAGCTCTCTCTGCCGAGTTTATTTTAAACATAAACACACTGATGATGATGCTAAAAGTACTGGGAACAGTATTTTTCTAACAGTGGGACTCAAAAGTAATTATTTTAATAACAACTACTAAAATAAAGTTTATCAACGTGCATATTTTATGTGATATTAAAGAATATTTCGTATGAGCATAAAAGTACCATACTTACCTAAAAGCTTACTCACTTTTAGGTAGGATATTGTTTATACTCTAAGGGTAGGAATTATAGTACAAAAATTGGTTAGTGGTTAAGGGGTTTAATTTGAATTTAGAGATATTCTAAGCATATTTCATATTTTTTTCAAGAAGACACAGCAGTTAATTTGTCTGTCTCGTCCATTCGAGTATTAATGGACGCTCCGCATAAAGTAAATCTTTGATGTAAAGGGGAATAAGAAGGTTGATTTTCGAGACAGGCTGTGAAATAATGTGCATTTCTTGAGCCTTTTCGGGTTTTATTATGCTTTGTTACAAAGATGATTTTTTTTAAAAGCTGTCGTCATTGTTTTTAATTAATTTTTAAATTTATTCTCTATTATTAAATATTAAACGGAAATTAAAAAATTCAAACTTAAAAAATTAACTGCAGGACCCATTACATTAGCCGAGCAGATGTTAATTATGTTTAAATAAGATAATTGTAACTATTTGGCAACCTTTCTGAGCAACTGCATGTTTGAAATTTAAAAAAACAATATTTTTTTAAATATGACTTTTGTTATAAAAGCAAAAAATATCTAAATTTCACTCATTTACAACCAGTAATATATTTATATTGGTGCTTAATCATCGCTAATTTTTTATCTCTGCACATGTACTTACTGATGAGTGGTTTTGTCTATTAAATTTACTGTTGCTATTAATTTATCACTTATACTTAATCTTATGTATGTATGTATTAATTATACTTTGTATAAACAAAAAGTCAAAGTTGTTTATTTTTAAAAATTCTTCACATATTCTTTTCTTTTCGAAAAAAGATTTTCGCTTTTTCTTATAAATATTTGTTTGTTTTTCAAAATCATTAATTATTGAAAAAGCAAATATTAAAATGATATTATATAAAGGTACCTACTGTTTTTTTGTGTGAAAAATCTTGCATTTACTTAACATATTATATTATAACTAAAGGTAAATTAATATTCAGTCTTTGAACCTTAAAGTATACTAAAAATATGGCATATCTCCAGAAAAAAGTATCGCTCTTTACTAAATACTAGTCGCACACTGAAAAACCATGGGACATAATATTATAATTGCAGGATTTTGAAGCTGAAATTTCATGAATAAATCATTTTTATTTTTTTAAGTTGACCTTATTAACTTAAATCAAAAAACTAAATACAAAATAAAATAATAATATAACAATTTCTAGACCGGGTAATTTATTGGGGGCAACCCTTGCGTGTTGCCTAAGCCAGCGCTGATTGTGTCACACTCTAATTATCTAAAGTTGTAATTCCAGCATGATTCTAACAAGTTACGGACAGATAGACAACGAAATTATTATATTTAGATGAGACGATGCAATCCACCCCTAGTAAGTAGGTACATGAATAAGGATGTAAGTAAGCAGGAAAACTTTTAGGCACATTTTCTTTCTTTTTTTTATATATTTATTAATTTTTTTGTTATTTATTACATTAAACATATGCCAAACTGCACAGTTTTACGGCATGGTTGCCTTCAATATTTGACAATACTTTTATTTTATAATGAAGGTAGTAGGTCATTATCGAGTGTTGCATGTTTTTTACAAGTGGTACATGATATGTAATTATAAATTAATGTAAGATTAGGTACATAGCTTTAATATATATTCTTTTAGCTTGTACTTTTTTGAAGCCAATGGAGCTTTTTTGTCTTGCATCATCTCAAAGAATTTTTTATCTAATTTATTAAAGGTTTTTGGCACAATAAAATCTCTTTTCCTTTCGCCATACACGTTGTTAGTGATTGGTATTTTCATTGTCCGTCCTGTCTATCTGGTTGCATAGTTATGGTGCGTGTCAGTGTGTATATTAATATTATTTATCATTTCTTCTAGCATTATATTATATTTTACTTTTTGGTCAATTGGTAATATTTTGCATACTTTGAATAATTTATTATAATCATCCTTGTACATACTATAAGTATTATCTACTATAAGTTTTAGGAATCTTAATTGAAACTGTTTGATTTTATCAATGTATGTTCTATAGGTAAGACTATAAATGCTCACGCCATAACTGATAACCTGCTTGGATGCTTCAATTGTTCCATGATTATTTGAAATCTGTAAGGAGTGTTCCTGGGGCCAGGATTCCGAGAGTACCGGGGATGTATGATGAATTACATGTCAGGATCAATAAACGATTTGGCAGTCACTTATTCGGGTAGAGCACGAAGCCAAGTAGTGTTCATGGAAGCCAAGTTCGTGGAACTGTAAAATATTTGAAAAAATCCATAAAACTAAATAATGTGTATAATATATGTAAAATATTATCTAGACTTAAATATTAATAAAATATATTTTATTTTTTTAAAAGGTGGAGAGTGTTTTTTTAGTCTTTAACATATTTAGAGATCAAACAGGATAGGAAACAAGTTTAGGATCGGAGAAATGTTCTAAAATCTGATATTATTGATAATTGTCTTCCCAGATTTTTATTTTTTTAGTATTTCAACGGTTTCAAAATTGTTTATTATTCATTCTATGAGAAACGGCGTGGAATAGTTTTGATCTGTATTTATTGTTAATATCAATTATGTGGTTGGCGAATTCCGATAAGTTGTTATTTTTTTGGACAACTGCGATATTCGGTTTGGCCTATATATTTTTTTTACAAGTTACCTGACATATCCCGCACTTTTCCAAAATACGTAAATATTTTTGGTTTTGAATTATTCTCTACTTTGCCTTTCTGTATTCTATCTACCATTTTAAACCTTTTTTAAAACATTCCGAAATTTATGGAAGGTCCATTATTATTATATAATTATCTATTATACAAGTATAGTAAAATATACTGTTAATTTTAACCAAAAAAAAATATTTTCTCCACCTATTATTTTCAGCTTAAGGGCATCGACAGATTCATTAATATTAATAAGATGTGATTAATATTATTTTATTCCCTATTCATAAAACAATTAAACATTGATCGAATCTATGAAATATTAAGTATAATGAGTATTAAGTATTATTAATCATTGCATTAAAGTTTTTGTAGGCGTTTTTCCAAGCATCAATCAGTCAATGTAGTAGAGTGAAAACTACTAACTATTAGTAGTTTTTATTACTATATTAGGTTGATAAAATATAGCAAATATTATTCAAAGCTGTTTTCATTATTTGAATGTGACATGAATATAAGTTTTAAGTACTTACTAAAAGCTCTTTAGACATATACAATTAAAAATACAAAACATAAAAAATGCTGATCAATCCCGATAATCTCGTCCGATTTTTCGGTTCGGGATTGATCTCGTAAAATGCCTCGAGATCTCGCATTGGATCGGGATTGCATTCCCTAATGTCGATATTATCATTTTGAGTTTTTTGGTCCAATCGCAAGTTTTTTTAAATAGCACAAATTCCTGCTTCATCGATTAAGCCGTACAATTTGATTTTTGTGAAATCATCGCTTGTTTTATTTTGTCCTTTAGTGAGGGTACTGACTTCTCTCCCAATAACGGTTCTTTATAGACATTTCGCGAAGACGAAAACCGCTGTTTTTGAGGCGGCTTTCGTTTTACGGTTTTAAAAAACGCGGTTTTACGGTTTGGATATTTCCGTTTCAGAAACCCTAATGTTTGCGGTTTGGTTATGGATAAGCAAGTTCCACACGCCGGAAAGAAAGAGATCAGCAAGCTTAACAATAGCCCCCGAGGGGGCCGCTCGAGCAGGGTGGGGGTCCCGAAATCGGCGAAGGATCTCCGTGTCGGTAGCCCGTGCTTAGCACGTATAAAAGTCAAAACAATGGACGGTCAAAATTAGTTAAGATCTATCTTACGAGCGAGTGCGACACGAAGCGTGAAAATATTACTCTCAATCCTCGCACACTTTACACCGGCGGAATACACAGTGCTTTAGCCGGACTCATTTTTATACGATGTTTTAAAAAAAACATTTCAATTACTGTCAAATTATCTTCGGTGATAATGTAAAGGAAAGTGATAACCAGTGAATAAATATTTAGTGCTTTAATTTTAGTGTTACATTTCGGTTGTGATTCATGAATTGGTGTTATTTGTGTGAATTAATTACGAAAAATCAAGTAAAGGTGAGATTTGAAAAAATATTTGAACGAAACTAGGAAGACAAAGGACATTTTTTTGTAAAACAAATATACAAGTGAATATAAATTTATTGACGGGATTCAGTCAATAGTTGATTATATAAAATCTTTATAGTTTATATTAATTTATTTAATATATTATTATATAGCTTAGTACTTTATAATATATTAAATTACATATACTATAAATATAATTACTTATTCAGTGAAAGCAAAATAACTTGGCGGTAACATTATTTATATTAATAAAAAAAACACTTTGTATAAAACCAAATTAAACGCATACTAAAAAATTAAATTTGAATTATAGACATTAACAAAAACAAAAAATGAAACCCTAATTCATTTATTTGTTTTTTTTAACGTCTACATTTCCAATTTTTAGTATAGGTACGTTGTATCCAGATGAAGAAGAAAGATAAGATGAAGATGATTGGCGCCGAAACATGTGGATAATTCAAAAATATTGGTTTTACACAAAGTGCATTATTTTCATTAATAAAATATTACCCAGATATAAAATAGAGAAACGCAACCCCAAAATGGTTTTTGGGTGTTTGACGTAGGGGCAGATATAATGCAATTATCTTTGGAGTAGACAGCTTTTAGCTTTATCTCATCTCGCTGTTCAGGGTTTCACGTCCCTGACACTGCCCTCCTTCAGGTGTTGTTGAAATGCGAATTAATTTGAAGAGCACTACCGCTAGCTGAGCACATATTCCCCACTGTGCACTGTGTGCTGTACGGACACGGACAAGGTTGCATTGTTCCTCCATTACGTGGTCGGGCCACTATCAGTCCATCTTCCTTCCGTTGCAATTACCTCGAGTCATCTGCCTAAGGTTACTTCATTGCTTCAGCTTTAATTCACTAAATACGCATTTAGATAACAATTCCGATGCAATAATTATAAAATATTATACGATAATCATGAATAAAATGCCACTTATCCACAAGCGCACCAGTTGCCACATCTAATAAACATATTTTTTACTGTGTTTGAATGTGCGCCATGAAGTGGACAGATCACATTTAACGCTGTTTAATTTAAACTGTGAGTTTTAAAATGTTATTTATTACTACACAAAATTTATGTCACGTAGTTTCAACTGCTTATAAATTTTATGTGAGCTTATTTTAGTTTTAATAGAGTTTATTAGAAATGTTACAACCATGGAATAGATTTAAATACACAAAATGAGTAAATTTAATTATTTTCTTATGTGTAAATTTCGTCCGACAGATTGCTTAATCAATTGTGGGGTATAAAAGCAAAGGCAGCAATATCCAAAAAAAAATAATGCTGTCATCGAGGATTACTAATTTATAATGTACTTAATTCGAGGTTTTATAGGAAACGTGATTTTGAAAGGGATAGATACATCGAATCTAGAATTCAAAATATTTTAAATTCCTCGGTTCAACCGCATTCAAAACATTTTTAAAAAATATTGGATATTGCTGCCTTCGCTTTTATACCCCACAATTATTTTTAACTTACGCGATGTGTCATCAGGCAAATCCACACAATAAGAATTCATCCATGAAATTTCATATATTTTTTTACTTCATACATGGAATTTCATATTCTGCCATGACTGGTCGGTGAGCCGAAGGGATGTTCATGGGAAGACTTTAATTTTCTTGTATATTCTACACATAAAATCATTTCAATGGATTGGCACCACGAACATCGCTTTGCTACATGGCCATACAATTTCTCATTACATCTCGCATTCTTCTTAAAACGCGTTCTAATAATTTCGCTTCATACGACACTGAAAAAATATGATATATTATGTTTTCTCGCACATAAAATGTATTTTTGCCATCTTTGCCTTATTTGAATGTCATCTTCTTCTTCTTCAGCCTTAATCTCTCCCCTGCTGGATATAGGCCTCTTCCATACCCTTTCACCATTCCTTGTTATTTGCTAATTGTAGCCATTTCTCCCCCCCCCCGCACAGCGACTATCTTTTGAGGCCTTCGAACGCTTCTTTTATTCTCTCAAGGTCTCCATTTCAGAACTCCGGGAGTCCATCTTGCAGTATTCTGCCTTGCAACATGCCCTGCCTATTGCCATTTTAGCTTAGCTACACGATACATGATATCCACTACTCTAGTTCTGCGCCTAATTTCATCATTCCTTTTTCTTATCTCTTAGGCTTACACCAAACATGGATCTCTCCATGGATCGTTACGTGCATTTGAGCTTTTCTACACTTTTCTTTGTAAGGGCCATCATCTCCACTCCATACGTCGTCACTGGCAGTATGCACCATCAAATAAAAACGATCAAATAAAAACAAAATTTTGAAAACAAAAATTTGAATATTTTACCTAATTGTAAATATTTTACTTGAGCTCTTTACATTTAGTGCATTTATTTAGTCTTTTTTTTTTGAAATATAACAAAAGAAAATTCCAAAAAACCCTTAGTTTCAATCATGAATAAGAAAGATTTACAAAGTTATTACGCTTAAGCTTATTACGGAGGGTGAAAAAAAACTTTGGGTCAAGTTGTATAGGTACAACAAAAAGTTCCTTATTACGAAATGCCTTCAGATGTGTAAAACATTTTTTGTCAGAATTTCTGTTTAATATTTTTGATAGACTTTGAAGAAACAATTTATTTTTAAGCAGTTTTTAAAGTCTAAACAATCGGAAAACTTTAATTAAAAACCCTTTGAAATTTTATTATAAATTTTCGCCTATTCTGATAGTAGTAGTATTACCTTCGGAATTAGATTGACACCGAAATGCCGATTTTGAAGAGAGTTCCTATACACAAAATCCAAGTTAAAATAAAGTTTCCTATTGAATAATTATTATTGCCTTCAAAATTGTACAAGCGCCAACGGTCGCAGCTTTGTCTGATAGGATAATTTAGACATATTTACGTTCATCTAAATATTGTGAACACGATAAAAGATGAACTACGAAGAATATTGAAAAATTCATCGGATATAAAAACTATTTTATTAGTTCCGTACGCTATTTTCCTCCTATTTCGAGAAGTACTAGAGAATAATAATTTCACTGTTACTTTCATTATATTTTTCATTACGGAAAGGAACTTGCATACTAATCGATACACTAATAATTTCTCTGTATCCGATGGGCACGAGATGACGATTGAATAAAAGTGTTTTCGCATCTCTTTGATGAAAAACAATTAATCCATAGAAGAGAAATGTACGACGGTAGGTAGTAGGGAAACGTTTATCTAGCTTATATCTTAGATTGTTCAAACACACGGAAGAAAGTCATCCGAGGATGAGTATATTATTTATTGATATGGCAGTTACTGTGTGATGCAACACTTTTTCATGTTCTTATACTGGCTGAAGGCCACTAAAGCCTGTGTGTGCAGAGTTTTGCAGAACCGCCTCTTGTGATGTGGACCTGCTGTCTTTCCTTCTGTTGTGGGGTCCTCCAGGCATCCTTCTTCGTTCTGGTTTCCCATGTAGTGCAAGGTGTGAGGAGTCTATTCTTTCCACATCGTCTCTTCAATACCTTCTTCTTTGTCTCCCCCATCAACACGTGCAACACGATTATTTTAGTTTACACTAAACTAAACTTGTTCTTAGTACAATACCAAGTTTAGTTTGAGGTAAATTAAAATAATTAGGATTGCGGATTCTCAATATCTGAAGGAGACAAGAACTAGTCGGGAGAAATTTCTCAGCATTAGAGGATATATCAATAAAATAATAAGGGTTAAAGGCTATTAGCCGAGCATTAGCAAAAAATTTTCGAGGAAGACAACGAATGGGGACCCACCACTTTCCCAGGGCCGTTCTATGAGCCGACGGCTCCCATATCGGCCCTACTCTTGCGTCGCCAGGTTGACATTTTTCTTATTTGAAGCCATCCCCGTGCGGCGCCCGTGTATAGGGCGAACGCCGCAAGGTTCTGGCAGCAAAAAACCCATTCGTTGTCCCCTCCACCAAGAACTTTCTTTATTAAATCAAATACAAATACAAGAAAATTAAAAGCATATAAAAGAAATAGATTTGTGCAGCGGCATAAAAATCAGAAGTAGAAAAACAAAAGCAAAGAAAAATAGAAATAAAATCAGGTTAAATACAAAATCAAAATAAAAAGAAGATAGCAAAATAGTAACATAAAACAGTATAAGCGAGGAAGTACACAGGTTAAATTCATAAGCAAAAATAGCAACAAAATAGTATCATAAATTTCGAGGAAGACAATATGGGAAGCTTAAAGATGCACTAAGTTTGTGGGATACAGGCCCCCTCACCCCCTCTAGCTCCCCCCGGGAGTGAGCCGTGCGGCCATGTACCGCACTGCCCTTGGAAGCGTTTCTCCGTATTATCTCTGCAGATCAGCCCATTGTTTTCACAGATGGAATACGTATTTTCAATGAAAACGCACACACTCTTTTATCAATTAATTACTCAATGAAACATTGTTTCTCTAAATTTTGATCATTTTATGATGTATTTAACTAAGAATGCTTTTAGACAAGGCAACTAAGAGATGAATGAAAATTGTAATCGCCATTACCTACATATATAAAATAGCAGTATTGAATGGTTCACGGACCTTCATATTCGTGTGTTTCCCACAGCCTCAGCCGGCACAATGGTTCTTCAGGAGTGCTGCGCGCTGCTGGTGCTGCTGATGCTCGCGGTGACCTCGGCCCAAGGCCCTCCGAAGTCCAGCGCGGACGACGGAGACTTCAACAACGTTAATGCTGATGGATCGTTCGACTTCGGGTGAGCTTTCTTCGATATCTGATCCTAGTGAGTCTAGTCATTATTCGATCATTTCGGAAAAAGCTCACAGATTTATTTAGCTTAAGCTTTAGATAAAATAATCAAATGTTTATTTATATTTTTATTGATCATCTAGTAAAATGACAACAAATTATACAAGTTAACTTACAGGGAATAGAACCTATACAGAAAATTGAAAATACATTTTTCTTTTTTATTCCGAATATTCGAGCTTGCGATGCGCGCTAACTGAAAAATAATTGAAACAATCTCAGCATAATTCTAATATTTATTGTTTTATGTATATAATAGTAGTATAATAGTGTAAATAATGTATATAATAGTCATTGGATGTAGAAAATTACAAATGCAATTGTTGAGCATATTAGCGTTCGTCTTAATTATTTTTTTAATCATACCAACAAAATAATTTTGTTTAAATTGGTAATTTTATTCGTAAAGGATAAAGACAAGCATGTCAATAAAGAAATTTTATTTCGAGAATAGCTCCAATAGTCAACAGACTTCGCGGAAAACTGAAATAAATGTTATCTATTTAAATACTTCATGTTAACTGGATATCGCTATTATCGATAATATAAACAAATTAACAGCTATGGTGTTCATCAGACACGCGGTGTCTCCATTCGGGGTTCTATAGTACTTGAGGGGTATAAAAGCAAAAACAGCAATATCCAAAAACTAAAATAAAAAAATGTTTTGAAGGCAGTCACTGAGGAATACTAATTTAGAATGTACTGAATCGGAGATTTTATAGGAAATATAGCACTGTCCTTTCCAAAATCCAAATCCAAAAATTTTCAAATCACTGTTAAAAGCAAAGGCAACAATATTCACTTCAAACAATCAATCCCCAAGGATGTGTCAATTAATAAAATGGCCGCTTCATATTAAAGTAAGAGTTGATTTCGATTTTAGACTGAAAGATCACAGCAATATCCAATTATGTAAATAGTAAAAACAGCATTGTCCACTATTTGGTAGCAAACATAGCAATATCCGTATTTAAAAGTATTTATTTATTCGTGTATGTAAAAGGAAAACTGCAGCGGAATTTTTTTTTAACATTTTATTTTTATCTCTTGATATGCTGTATTTATAGTTTAAACGCAAGGATTTCATTAAAGTATATGTACATTCCTTAATTGATTGTCCTTGATTTAAAATATAAAATAAAATAAAAATTTTAAAACTTTTATGCTTTTAAATATTCACTTCACACTTCGCTGTAGTATTTTCTATATTTTTTGTCCCGTTACATTTTTTATTCTATCCGGTAGTTTGTTGAATAATTTTAGTATAACGATTTTGGTATTTAAAAACTTATTTTCAATAGATGTTTCAATAACGTTTCATAGATTCCAGAGAAATTTCCTTGAGTAGTGACAAGTTTTTTGTATTTATCTCAGAAACACCTCAGTTACTGCCTTTGCTTTTATATCCCTCAAATATAATAGCCATTATTACCTTTGATATTAACGTGGTTAACAATATGAAAAGGTAAACGTCAGCCTGGCAGGGAAATATGGACTCACTGCGAGATGGCAGAAAATACTAAATACAGCTAATGATCACAATGTTATATTTTTATTTAGATACAACAATAAAGATCGCGGCGCATCCTACCACCTGGCCCAAGCGAACAGGGCTAACGTCGTGAGGGGCAGGTTCGGCTCCAGGGACCCCACTGACGCCAAAATCAAGGAAACCATCTACACAGCTGGTCCGAGAGGGTAGGTCATTCGCATTCCTGTTGATTTCTAGTATCAAATCTCAGAACTCATCCAACAGGGTCAAAAATTCCTTTCTCTCCATTACCATCAAAGTCCAATCTAGATTTGTTACACATTTAACAAAATATCTTCTTATAAATTTGATTTTTTGGAAATTCAACATTATAACACAATTATTTCAATAAAAAGTAGATTTTCTAATTTGCTAGAATTATTATTTACGTTACACGAAAAATGTAACATTTAGGTAATTAAATAAAATCAAAATTTCTTTGTTTTCACCACTTTATTAAAAAATATCAACATGTTTCGAGAACATGAATTAAAGAATGAAGAATTTTTTCCAACCAGTAATTTTCCAACCAGCAATTTTCCATCTTTATAATAATAAATCATAATTTAATACTAGTTACTCGTTATTCCGAAGATGAGAACAGTGTTCTCGAAACATGTTGATATTTTATCTATTAAAGTGGTCAAAACAAATTAATTTTGATTTTATTTAATTAAATTAATATGTCACCACAAAGTGTAAACCTTATTTCAGAAGAACAAGAAACTGTTCTTCAAAAAATTAATAAAATGTAACATTTTCTTTTTGTAGCACTTTATTGAAGTACTTTTTTTTGTCGTTCTCCTATATCGGATACTCCTATATCAGTCTAAGACTACCGCACCTCATAACGTCTATTTGTATAAAAATAGGTTTATCAAGGGTAGTTTTAAAATAGCCCTTTTCTATTTCTTGATTCTTCCATCTTCTCTTCTTGCTAGCAGCATATTAACGCATCAGATAATTAGATTCTCCCATTCATATTCCTTTTTCCTTTCCATTTTAGCAAACTAATTTTGGAATGTAGGAATTCTATGGAAATTCTATCAACGTAAACTCCAAACAGTTTCACAAATCATGTGTGAAAATCCTCAAATTGTCGTGTTCGATTGAATTTTCCTTACGAATTTCATAAGCACCTGCATATTTTTGCACAATGCAGAATCCCTTGCCGTCATCGAAGACACAAAACATTCGGGCTTATTGATATTAGTACCTAATTATCACCGTTAGGGCGGCGAGATTCTATAATGTTAGGTTGTATGTGGTGGACAACTTCCCATATTTGGTATTACATTTCTATATATTGAATACACTACGCATGAAAGTAGGTACCCATATCAACCTTCAAATCGCAAACTTCATCCGGTTCAAAAACGAGTACAAATGACAGTCCAACTGATAACCTTGTCAATTTTCTGAGTGTGAAGAACACTATTATGTACATGATACGGTGAATTTCTCGATCCCTTTGGTGTTCACTTTGTTGTATTATTCACTGTGTTTTATTTTTATAGAATCTCTCAAACACGGCGCGCAAGAATAACTTTCGGGGTGGAAGAGGAGAGAAATAGAAGCATAATTTCTTTGTCTTCTTTTGATTTCGGGCATCTTTCTAACGAATATAATATCTCGCAAGGTCGAGGGTAATTTAGAATGTAAAGCTTTAAAAAATTAAATGTAATTCGTCATCGCTTTTAAAACTTTTCCCACCAAAGAACACTTTAAGCTTATGAAAAGGGTGAAAATCGCCTGAAACAAGATTCGGACTACAGGTCGGATGACCGAAAATCTACCACCTAAAGCTATCCAAAGGTTTAGTCTAGCTTGCAAACAACAATTGGTTGAATAGATTAGTGGTGTGGAAGACTAATTCAATTTTAAATCTCGTGAGTAGAAGGAAAACTGAAAAAATCAATAAATATTTTTTTTAGTTTAGTCATTACTTTCTGGATTACCCTCGTATATGTGTGTATATTCTACTTGTAGTTAGTATTAATTATACACTTGCGAGTACATTATAAGTTTTAATTGGGTATGTTTAAATTAATGATGATAATTTGATGATGCTTTGATAATTTTCGTGGTAAAGATAAGAAATTTAATTGCATTAATGAATCAGATTCCGAGCACGAGGACCTCACATCCATCGGAAGATGGACTTGGACCAGAGGCCCAGGGGTCCGATAGGCAATAAAGACGATCCTTACTTTGACCCGAATGAGGACCCGAGTTACTCATTTGGCTTCAAGACCTCCACGTACGAAAAACAGGAGGATGCAAATAGGCGTGGTGATGTCTCAGGTAAGAAGACGAGTGTCTTTAAATATGAACAATTAATATGTTATACTTTAAAATGTATAACTAAATTTTATTTGTTTTCCTGGAATATTTTTTTTTAATAAAGAGATGCCGACAAAGAATATATGCGATATTAATATTCTTAGTATTTTCAAACTAAGTGGGCGGTTGTGCTATAAACATGGAAGTAACTTGTAGTCTCATGGGAGTAAAAAAGTGTTTGAACTGTGATATTAAAAATACATTTTTTGACAGCACAGTAATTGGGACGTTCAAATTTACTGTTACACTGCGTAAGCGGCTTAGCCGATTTCTTTCCACTAGTCCTATATATTGCCACAGAAATGCTATGTGATTTTATACTTCAATTATACGGAACACAGTTGTGCCCCGTCATATTGCCGGAACGGTACGCATTTTAGACCAATTCCTTTATAAATTATAATTTCAACATTGAAAAATAGGTTTTACGAAAATATGTAGTTATGCATGATATTCGACTCTACTTATTGCTTTCTCTTAGTAAAGGTAAGTCAATTAATAATTTGTGACATCATATACATGTGATGACATCACCACAACCAGAGGAAGTGATAGGTCTTGCATCCCCTATAAAAAATTAAAAGAAGGTAGGTAATATATAGGTAATATAGACACAATTAGAATGTCAGAAATTTCATTCGCAGTGTTCCTTTTTTAAATTTATTTTACTAAGAAAAAAGTATTCTAATTTACCTACTAAACGCAACGAAATTAAATAATTTAATCAATTGTATGTTAACAAACCAATAAAAATGTGTTTTAGGTCGGTACTCCTACGTGGATGATATTGGCGAAAGACATAATGTGGAGTACATAGCTGGGAAAGACACTGGGTTTCATGTGAAAACTGCTTTCCCAGATTCAAATCCAGGAGCAATCGGACCACTGTTTTACAATGGACCTCTCGTAAGAGGAGAGAAAAAACAGAGAGGTCATACGTCTATACAACGAGGCCTAGATGGATCTTACAGGTTATATAACTTTATGAAAATATCCATAATATTTTCTAATTGTTTTTGATGCGTAATATCTTTCTGCTCGCTTTCCTGCAATCTGTGGCAGTGATGTTGTGTTAAAGGGCGGAAATTCGTAACAGGAAATAAGATGCCGGGAAGCGTGCGCAATTTCATTTGAGCAAAGTGCGCGCGCAGAGCGCGCGCGGTGGACAAAAATCATCGTTTATAATAAACAAATCAATGTCCAGAAAGTGCCATCACAGCGAAGACGCACACTTCAAACAGCCAGCCCTTCTGATTTTGTATATATGTTACGTGGCTGGTGTCAAGCGTGTGGATGTTGTAACTTTGATATATTTTGGTTTATATCTTCGAAACTAACAATAAATATTTTTTTTACATTAATGTAAACAATAACTACCCTTAATGATTTACATTCGAAAATTTTATGTAATTTATGTGATTATTTTGAAATATTTATTCAAAGTTTTCATACAATATGTACGGTGGCGCACTACCGCCATCTATAAAAATAAATAAAAACATATAATTTACCAAACACAACTCTAAACAAAATGCGTAGGTACCTATGTATGTAGATATATACGGTACCTACCTAGTGCGGCAAAATTCAATAATAAGTAAATAAATGCACGTACATTATCTTTACTTGTATTTACTAATTAATATATAGGTGTTAGCTTTCTTAAATTTTGATGCTAATTTCTGTTTTTCTAATGATATTTTTAATTGTGAGATGTCAAATGTTACACATCGTATGCGACTACTGTAAGGCTCGCTCGTTTTTTTTTATTCTAATCAAAATATTATACTTTTAGATTCATTTCTGCTGGGCCTGATCAGAGAAGAACAGAAAGCAGCGATTCAAACGGTAACGTCCGTGGATCTTACAGCTTCCTGGACGATAAGGGTGTTCAGAGGTATGGTCAAGTTCACAAGCTATATTATTGTGCTATTAAATTGGATGAGAAAAACATTTAATCTTTTTTCCCACATCCAGGACAGTGCACTACATCGCGGGGCCAGGCATTGGATACAGGGTGATAAAGAATAGCAAGGATCCATTCATCCCGTCATTCTTCCCGGTTCTGCCAGATTACAGGGACCCAACACTCAATAAGCCGTTCCCTTCGATACCTTCCGATGCATTTTTAACGGACAATAAATTTGCGGGAGACAAAGACGATGACATTTTTGGAAGACCCGAAGGGTCAGCAGCTTCCGGTCACGTGAAACCTCCCAAAAATAATCGAAAACCTGAACCGCCACTCACTACGGCCGATGGCGGCAGTGTGGATGGAAATGATTTATTTGACAATAATAAAGGACCTACTTTTGGATCTGGGAGTCAAGAAAGACCTGGATTTGGTTCCGATTCTGGTAAGCCGGGGTCGAGACCGACAGGCGGCACAGGTCCAGGTTCTGGAGACACAACGTTTGATGGTCAGAGTGGAGAAAAACCGGGAAATTTCGTCGGTAACGGTAGTGGGGATGAGGACGAGGAAGACTTTTTCGGAAAACCGATTTCAGGATCGATAGACGGAAAGCCAGTAAGCGGGAGCACTGAAATTGGAAAACCAGATTTTACCGGCCCTGACGAAACTAAACTGCCTTCTGACGAAGAAGATGGAGACATATTCGGTGAAGTGTCTCCGAGTGGACCAACTGCCGGAAATAGACCGGGAAACAGACCGAGTAACAGACCCGATACTAGACCAGGTTCGAGACCTAGTTTTGGCGGCAGACCCGGTAGCAACGGAAGGCCAATTAGACCAGGTAGCAGCTCTGAAACTGATAGTAGTCCAGAAGGACCTACTGGAACCAACGTAAGGCCTGACGATAGACCGGGAGGAAGACCCGGAAGCAGGCCAGGTGGAAGACCTGGAGGCAGACCTGGGGGAAGACCAGGAGGAAGGCCGACGGACAGACCATTTAATAGGCCATCCAACAGACCGAGCGGACGTCCCGATGGTAAACCGAGCAGTGAAGATTTGGACCGACCCCGTCCCGGATTTGAAGAAGAAGACGATGACATATTTGGAGCTTCTAAACCAAGCGGCTCCAATAATGGCAATAAACCGGGTAGTAACATAAAACCAGGTGGCAGACCAAATGGTAAACCTGGGAGACCAGGTGTCATTACGAGACCAGGCAACAGTAATATTGACAAAGACGACAAAGGTAGACCAGATACGGGAGATTTTAAACCGGAAGAAGGTGGAGTGACTTTTATAAACGTAGAAGATGATGACGATATATTCGGAGCATCTCAACCTGGAGGAGGCTCAAACAAACCAGGAAAAGAAGATGGTATACATTTTTTGACTTGACTTTTCTATCTGTTAGATTATGAAATATTGTAAGATAAAAATTAAATTAAATTCTTGTATATTCACATTCATTTGATAAATTATTTCAATAATTACAGGATCTAAACCTAATTTATCTGGGGAATCAGGATTTTCTTCAAGACCTGGAAGTGGACCAGACAGACCATTAAGGCCGGATATTGGATCTGAAACGGGACCCAGTGCAGCCGAAAGTCCTTTATCAGGATCTGTGAAACCAATTGGACCGCCTCTAACTTCTGGAGAAGGTTTCTTAGGTGGAGACGGTAGTGATAAAAATGATAAAAATAAACACGACATATTTTCACAGCCAGGTGGAGACACAGAAATCACTTTTGGTGGTCCGGGAGACAAAAACTTGGGAGGAACCATTTTCACTAATCTAGGAGATGAATCTATACACTTTCCTCCGGGAAAGTCAGTCAGAGCGCACGTACAATCAATTGATTTAATTCCTTTCGGAACCAAAGTACCATCTCCAGGAGAAGCCATAGATGAAGAATTGAAAAAACACGGAAGCCGGTAGCCTTGGATATAAAGCAAATTGTATTTTTAAAAAATCAGTTTTAGTCTAGTGCACTAAGTTATCAATTTAATACAAATTAGAAACCATTTTTACATTATAAATCATATTCATTTATGCCTGACATTTGAGAGAGTTTACAATATTAGTAGTGATCCGTTCAAATGTTATGTTATTTGGAAAATAAAAGCATGTCTAATATCTGCATGCAATTTACAAAATAAATGTCTTCGTTTGAGCTGAAAAAATTACACAAAATCAAATTTTGTGTTTTTCATTCTAAATCTTTATTTATTTCAATACGGATTTGTATTGACAACTTGTGCAAATTAATTTAAGTATTATATTATACAATATAATTTTATTATGTTTGTAATAAAAAATTCACAAGAAAAATTGTCTTATGTATCTTAGAAAATTAATTATATTCCTAAATACCTACAAATACTACACATATACGGACACAATAATATTTTCGATGGTTCGTTGTGTTACGAATAAATTGTTCCGAATAATATCTGCCAAAAAACTAGCTTTTGAAAAAATTTAAAATATAAATTTCGAAGCAAATGCTGTGGAGTCGTAATATTAAAAATTTCAATTTGACATCACGCGGCTGCCCACTTGCATCCAAAGCCAAAAAGCGCATTTGCATAAAACTTTATCAATGAAAATTAAAGCTGACCAGTGACGGACACATTGCAATTTTGCCAGTTTAATTTTATGAAGTCACATTAAAAATTATTTAAACATAGATTTTTTTTTTATTAATATTGGATAATTTTTCCCTGGTTATTCCGCAACACATATCCACCCTGAAAATTGCGAGTTTACAGTATGCATTAGTTAATCGGCCATATTCTGAAAATAGCAATCATTCCTACTTCAGTATCTTGGCAGTTACTGTATAACAACTTAACGCCGCCGATTTTGACATTTTTTAAGTTTGACAGGTTTGGAGTTAATTAATTCAATCAAACGTTATACTATTCATAATTTGTAAATAACCTTGTTTACGTTTTGATTGTTATACAATAACAGTCAAGATACCGAAATAGCAATGCTTGCTATTTTCAAAATACGGCCGATAACATTTAACTGGAGAAGAATTTTATATCTGACATTTGCCTCATTTTGTGGACACTGCGTGAGCCGAGCTATTAAGGCCTTGTTAACTCTAGTACATGTATGGCTGGGTTTCGCCTCACTTTCTTATAGTATAATACGGGCAAACATCGCAGGGAAAGACTGGGGTAGGCAGGGAGGGGACTGGGCCAAATTATCAGAAGAAGGGGTGGTTGATCAGGAGGGAGTTAGTGCCTGTGGTAATGTTTTGCGCAAAGTCCTACACAAAATCTGCCTTGATTATGAGTCGAAAATGTTCATGCAACCATGACCTTATAATCAGAAGTATTTGAAAAGTTACAATGACAATAAAACAAATAAATAATGTAGGAGGTATTTATTCATTATCATTCATACATTCTCAATGTTTTAATTTGTGTAGAAACCAAGAATTGGAAAAGTGATAATTCCGGTAATTCCAATACTTTAATATTTATTTTAAGCACTCAAAGTCTAATTTTCCTTAATTATAAATCCTAAGTATATAAAGATTAATGCATATTTACAACTTTCTATAAACAGTGGATGAATAACAACAATGTTCTCAATTAAAAATTTATATAAAAAATAAACAAAATTTTCAACCATAAACAATGGTACAGGGACCAATGAAAAACAATTTAAATATATGTTTTACTAATTAAGGTACAATAGATGTCTGTAAATGTACCTAATCTATAATTTTTAAGTACCATTAAACAAGTCTAGATAATGTTAAAATATTGAACATACAAATTCAATTTACAAAATATTTTACATTTGGCTTACAAAAGTAGAAGTAAAGTAAAGAGTATAGTCCTCTGACTAATCAATAATAACAGACCAAAAAGTTCATTTTACAGAAAAAAATATGCTCGTTATACAGTAGAACCTCGATTATTCAAACATCCGAACTGAACAAAATTAATGAAAAAAATAAAAATTGGACTTTTGGTACATGATAGCAGAAAGTAAACTGTAGAAGTAAATGAAAAAATCATGGAACAAAATTTTGGCAAGATCTCACTGGTTTAAGGAAGGTTATCAAAGTTCTGGAAGTTATCAAAGAAGAAATTAATAATATTCAATATGTACTGACTATGGTGAAGACGATGTCAGAACTAACCATCCCGTTTCCCAGTGGATAGAACGCCACACTCTTCTGTACTGGCACCAATTTTGAATCATCCATGTTCATACATAGATGTTCATACATACATGTTCATGCATGCGCTTCGGTTGTTAAAGCCTTTAACAGGGTCATCCGTCCCCCAATATTTGATTTCTCTGGTCATGCCAGGTCTCACGATGTCAGAGATATTACAATGTGAAGACTGGAAGACAAGCTTATAACCGATATATTTCAAAAGAATATTTATTTCATGTGTATAAAAGGGCATCTACCTACCAGTCAAAAATTGAATTTCCAACAAAAAAAAAATCATCTATTGTAAGTCATAATTAAATTTACTTTTTTTATTTGAAGATGTGTATGATAATTTCAATAAAAAAATTTCATAGATACTATCCTGTAAAACTTGCATAGTTTTTTTCCTCCTTTCTATTATCCAATTTTTTCTTTACCAGGACTCACCTTTAACCCCCAATTTGCCTGAATAATTGGGGTTCTGCTGTAGATACAGTACTTGAACTACAGTAATTGAACATATTACTTTATTGAAATAATAAACAGGATTATAATTTGGGCCCTGATGATTACATTAACTTTACCTCTTTAAAAAAATTATTATGAACATTTTTCAATAACTAGCACAATGTACAAATTTTCATTTTCCTGTGTGATAAAAGAGATACTTTTGAATTAAGTGAAGATGAAAACAGTTTTGTCTGATAAACAACAGGCTGGGAAGATCTAAGCTAAAATGAAGAGATATATTTCTTAACAGGGAAGTTTGATTAAATATTAGGGAGTTTGTTATATTATTTTATGAATTATAATTGAAATCTATAATATTTATTGAGGGCAAAAACTAGTAACTCAGATATGCATATTGAAGAATTATTGGTCAAGAGATTTACATAAATTCAAAATCAATATAAAATTGTTATAAACACCAATAATTTATTTTTAGATAGATTCAGTCATTGTGTTAAATAAATAATAATAATGGATGAATATGTCTCCTTAAAGATTTGTCAATACACCAGTTACAGAGGGCTTCACTTTTTCCTATGGATGTATCATTATATTTAAAGACATGGCAAGGCATAAATGTAGTGAATGTGCATGAAGATAATGTGCCGACATTGCCATGACTAAAAATTTTTAGATTAACATATTTTAATTCATTTTGTTCTACCATACAATGCATTTTTTGATGATATAAAATGGAAGAAACAAACGGCTATCAAAACAAATGCTTGCCGTAATGTATTTTATGTAAGTAGAATATAATAAAAAACAAGTTAAGGTTGTTAGTAATTTTTATATGAAATAAAGAATATTAACAATGTATTTGTAACAAGATATTTTCCACTCGAAGAATGATAACCCTGTTAAAACTATTTAATTATCTGATAATAAATGCCTACATCCAGTGAGAAAATGAACATCGGAGTGAGAATAACAATATAACATTCCATAGAATACAATATATAAATGTTCCATTATCAGCTGTTGCTAATGGATACGTATATGCATTTTGTGTAAAAGGAATTAAACAAGAATGCCTAAAATGTCTAGAATGCCAATATATTACTTGTGGAAAAATGAATTGAGTTATAACTTTATGCAGATACACAGTTGTACGCAGTATTTTTAAATCCGCATACAACTTTTTATTGGGAGCTTTCAAGACATTTCCCGATTTATTCACAAAAATGTTCATTCTCACAATGAAGGGATATTAAAAAAATTTGGCTACAAGTCCAAACAAAAACATTTTTAACTCTCTCGAATTCTATTTTTAAAAACTAAAATCTATTTGCAAAATTTGACACATTGTATCTTAATTTACTTAAGCAAAAAATATACACACATTATAAAGGTATTTCATATTAGTAAAACAACCATAGTGAGTAAAATTAGTAAATAAACAACAATGGTTTGTCGAATATGCGGAAAAAGTTACGAGATAGCTATAGACGAGAAAGCAATTCAATTCAGAGCAGCGCATTTGCAACTCTTCATAAATAATGAATTCAAAAATTTATTTTCTAAAAATGGTGATTAGAATATACTATGTAGGGCGAAGTCTTTGCAGATTACTTTTCTATTGATAGTATTAATTTAACAAGCTTAATTAAAGATTCTTGAAATGTGATGTGAAACTTAAATCTCAAATCTTCATATCTCTGTGCATTGGTTTCTCACTTTGAATATGGGCTGGTGCGGATATGTTATATCTCAAAAATATTCAAACCGTATTTCCAGATCATGACATTCAAAATATGTATCACATTATAAAACACAAACCAATATTGAAGATTTAAAGAATTATGTAAATATTTTAAAGTAATAAGTAAAAATCAAAAACGGTTGGTAGTTTTTTTTTCAATCAGTCTCTTTAAAAATGATGTGCAGGTTTCGCTGAAGAAAATTGTATTAAGACCGCAAAGGCAAAATAGCTTTGGTACATTAAATTTAAAAAAAAATTAATACCATGATTCACTACCACACATACACAGTGTTTAGGGACTAGGACAGACTAGCCCGAGCGTTGCGATCTGCCAGTCAGACAATAAACATAATGATATATACATTTTTAGTTTTGTATGATTAATTAAATTTAGTACTTGAGCGATGCCATTTGGGGTACCAATTCTTATACATATATCTGTACATCTAATGTATGAAGCTGAGTAATTCTTGTAAAATCCATGACAAGCTTTAAATCCACAGACAATACAAAGAGCTTTATTAAATACAATTTTTTTTGATTCTGAAACAAATGGATAATTCATTTTTTTAATTTCACTACAAACAACAATTAAATTAATAATATATTGGGATGCCCTTGTCTAAAGATTTATATACATGCAGTGGGAGGCGAGATAAATATTGAGCAAGATGAACAAAGGGCACATTATTTTTTATAGCTTTTTTATAGAATAAACTTATTATGATTGTGGGACAAAATGGAGGCGAGGGAGTTGGATGTATTTGGGGGGGGTGATGGAAAGATGGTGCGAGGGTGTTGGTGCAGGATAGTGGTGGGCGGCTTTTGGAGGGTTTCCGGATTGGCGGGAGATGAGATAGATAGACCTCTATTAAAATACATCAATCAAATAAAGCATAAAAAATTGCAAAACTCATCGAGATTTGGTGTTTCTCATAAATGTAAAAGTCATTGATTTTTGTCCAGGTCTGACTTGTGAAAATGTGGGGAAAACCTGTTTTGCTAATGTAATATTTTATATATCAAGGAAAAACTTAAAAAGAATTATTGGTAGACAAAGGTTTCTAAGGTTACTCGTTCTATATAACGATGAAATGGCCTGGTCTCAGATCTGCTTTGAAAAGCAAATTTGAGATTTCAATTCATCCACATTAAGAGGAGTTTTGCAATGGGCTCCAACTATTTTCAATTTAATTTCATCACATTCAAAAGATGTATAAATTGAAATAAAGGAGATTCATAACTTATTTTCTTACATTACACTCTCACAAAATATTCTCAGTGTTGGTAAGGTCAATAAACAAAATTGAATTTTTTCAAAATGGTGAATATGTTTTATGTGGGTACCTATATACATGTTGACTTTTGTATTTCTTGTTTCCCGGGCACTGTTGTATGTTACGTGTCGACTTTCACTTTCCTTGAATTCTGGTATGATAATGTCTATCTTCTCATGCCTAAGGTCGCCCGAAATATACCTCTTCCCTAGTGATGGTCAAAAATGTTATTTTAACAGGTCATACAATAACCGTTGTTTAAGATTATATTGATGACTGGTAACCGATTTTTCACATTGGGACACCAGACAACAGTTAAATCTCAGTTACCGATCATTGACACAATCATGATACAAATAACTAGCATCACTACCCTTCCCTGACATATCCAGGTGTTTCACAGTATTAGGTAATCCATCCCACATTATTTAAAAATATATAATTCACTTTTTAAAATTGAATTGCTTTAGTCTCGAAGATAATACATAATTTAGTCTCAAGCGATATGAATAAAAACAATATTATGTAGCAAAGAAAAGGCACCTTAAATTAGTTGTAAACCAGCAGTGAAGGCGATATTATGTCCATTGGCCATAAGCGGCGAAATGGGTGATACATTTTTTTTAACATTTAAACTTTATCGTTTAAATATTTAAAAGTTAAAGTCTTTTAAAGCAGGTTTTAAATATTAATTAGGGCGGTGAATTTTAAACTATGATTAGTTACCCACACATCAATATAAAAGCTTACATCACAAGTGAGAATTTACATCACATATTTCATTTGAGAAATATAAAGTTTGTGCAAGTACTACTCTAATACATCTACAGTATTCAATAGTCAATCTATAATAGAAGGCAAATACCATTTTTGAAGTAACATGAAAATAGTCATACAGTCGATGCAATGTTGTAAATTGATACGCTTTTTAATTTATATTTTTCTTTTCTTTTTAACAAATCAATGATTATATAATTTTGTTTAAAAGAAAAAATATATTTTCAACAATCTTGAAAAATAATTACATTACATATATAAAAATCAATCCACGTACATCCTTTTTAAATACTAAATCAACAAGAAACCCACTCTGTCTTAGGGCCGGTTGTTTCAAGTTGGATTAAAGTAAGCGTTTGTTTAAAGCACAGATTTTTACGTTCTCCACCAATCAGACGATCCGCTTTCGTAAATACCTATGCTTTAAACGAACGCTTACTTTAATCCGACTTGAAACAACCGGCCCTTAGAGGCAACTTGATTTCACTGAAAAATTGTTTGAATTAAGCCAAATTGTAAAATGCCTTAGATTTTAAGGAACAGAAGAACAGATCACATCTCAATGTGGGACTGACGCGACAAATGTCAGACATATGTAGTAGAACTTTTATGATATTTCAATATAATAATAATAACCACAAAAAACTTATTTTTACAACTCTAAAAACAAATTGATGAAGATAAATAACACAAAATACTTCAAAAATTGCTGATTAAAAATAAAATTGCATTTCCCCCTAAAAAAACTTATATATAGTAAATTTGAGCATCTAACTAATAAAAATTATAAAACACAAAGATTGGAGCACATGGAGAATTGGGTTTGGCTCAATGTCGTTGAGAGATTCATATGAGTCACGGAATTTCGCCCGCCACTAGTATTGCAAATACACGCCAAGATAATAATTACGAATTTCGTATTATTATGCTTATAAAACCTGTCATTTAAACATAAAAACAAACACAGAATAACAAAAATTATTGTGCAGTAGAAGATCACTCGATTATTTAAATCGTTTATGCATCAGAATTTTCATTTTTGAGTTTTATTGGGTTACATATATTATTATAAGGGAGTAATTTTAAGAAAATTTCCAGACATTAATATCTACGGTCTAGTAATGTATGTAGTATGCTCATAAAGTGAATTAACAAAATTATTATATTATTATTAATTATTATAGTATTATTATATCTTATACAGAACCTTTCAACAGACAAACTTTCAACAAATCTAAATGTCACGGTTTAAGAATGTGGATTTCAAAAGATTGCTGTGAAATCAGAAGTTCCTTCTTTTTCCAAAATCAGTAGTACAAAATATTAAAAAGCTGGATATCACAGCGGGAACACATTTGAAGAGATACCGCATGATCTCTCAGAAAAAACAAAATGACGTAAATAAATTTGTTTGGTTCAAAAATAAATTGACTGCATACCCAATCGCAATCAACAATGAAAAATGAGTTCTTATAATAAAGTAAACAAAATAACTTGACAGCTGTCTTGAACACAGTTAAGACCTAAACCCACCCCCGAAGCTGGATTGGAGGTACAAAAGAAGTTACTTTACCTTTGGCGGCGTTTTAATGTCATTATGGAAACCGTTGCTGCAGATGTCTATTGTTCACAATTAACTTGTTGTGGGCCGTAAACTTTCGGAATTTTTTGTGATTTTTCTTTTTACGAAAAAACCATGAAAACATGCGGATATTAAAAAAAAAACACACACATTCATATTATTTTATCGTAAGTGTCGAAATGCAATGATTTTTTTATCATTTAAGTAAAAAAATAATCTTTTTTTGAATTTCCATAATGTTGCCAGCGCAACATTTTCTGAAAAATAATAATAATTTTTTATTTGTTTATTAGAGACAACACTACTATTAATAATAATAATCTTCTTCTGTGTGATATATTTTGTTGCACGGCACGGCACGGCACACGACGGGACATCGCACTCATAACACATAAATATGATACACTTTCACACACACACATATTTCAAATAAACGCAACAAAATTGCGTGTATTTTTGTTAATAAATCACTATTAGTATTCAATTGAATCATAAACCAACAAAAACTGACAAATATCGCAAAACATATCGTATATATTTGTATATACGTGTACAAATAAATCGAAAATCGAAAAAAATAAATCGTATTTCCCGCGCACATTGCGCGTGACCTTGACGATGGAATATTTGAATTTCGATTGCACAACACGCGATCGGAGCGCCATCTATAACAATTCTATACGATTTTGACGGCAGAAAAACTTCTGTTTTGATTGTTGATTTAAAACATAATCCGTGATGTTTTTGAGTTGAAAATGGAACGACAGGTCACAACAGGATTTCTCTATTGGGAAAAAATTACGTTTTTCAAATTCGATACGCGGCCGTCGATAAATAAATTATTTTGTGCCTGTCGCATATATGCGACGCGGCCCAGGGGGGGTTAAAGTATTTAAAACAAGCATTGAGACAAGTAAGCTAAGGCTCATCAGTAAAAGAGGAATAAAATAATGCATCACCTGCTGCTATTAAGAGGATGTGTGAAAAAAAGTTACTAGAATGGTACTCTTTAGTTTCATTCATCTCCCAAACTTTTTTCCGTTCCATACAACATCTTTTAGAGAATAAGAAATGTATAAATAGAATTGAAAATTGATTTCAAACTCTCCGATTCCTCTAAATCAAGAATTTTAAGACAGGAATACAGTCGATTCCGCTTAATTGGGACAGCCGCTTATTTGGGACAAATCCCAAAGAACAGAAACCAAACCAAGAAACCAATAGTAAATTTATATGTTTAATTGGGACAACATTCCGTTTAATTGGGACATTAAATTTAAGCGGTTGGAGAAATATTGAACTCACTGGTTACAGCGACTCGGACTATGCAGGTGACGTTAGCACCCGCAGATCAACAACGGAATGTTTTTATATGATATGATAATAAAACTGCTAACAGCTGATCTTATTCAGTTACCAATACACCTGGCATGTGACAACTGTCTCAATTATTCAGTCACCAATACACCTCGTGCGTGAACAGTGCGTGAACGTATTTTTTGTCAATTTTATTTTTCAGAAATTAGACCCTTGCCAAAACGCCAAGAAATGATTTGACACTTTCCAGTAAAATTGCTTTGCTAGATAAAATAAAAAGCCAGCCACTTAATGCAACTTGCATCGTCGGTACCACAATACAGAACTGTTTTACTAATTGCGGCTTTAAACCCTTAGATATGTATTTCTGTAATTTTAATCAATGAAGAAAATGAGGATATGTTGCAAGTTCCTATTATTAACTATGAAGAATTTTCAACAATAGATAACAATTTACCATGTTATGATGATAATGAAGACTGTGAGGATTCAATTGTAGAAGATATTAAATCAAAAACATGAAAAATTAGATGACGAGGATGATGATGAGTCACCTGTGCTTGTGACTAACCAGGAGGCAAAAAAATGTATGGCCGTGTTACAGCGTTATTTTATACAGGAAGGAAATGAAGGGAGCCCTACATCCACACTGAACATCTGTGCTGATAGAAGTGAAATGTTACAAGAACAAAAGACAGACTACACTTGACTCATTTTTCCATTTAATTAAATTGTATGTATCTACCCATTTATTATTTTAATTAGAAATTTATTTTTTCATTAAAAGTTTATATTACATATTTGTAATTTATATGATTATTTATATTACCTATATGTAATTTACAGTTTCCAAGAGTTTATGAAATAAAATTATTGAAAAATAACATGCCTTGTTTAATTTTATGTGTGTATTACTGGTTAATGGCCTTAGGCCCGGTTGTTTCAAGTTCGATCAAAGTAAGCGGTCGATAAAAGCATACATTTTTACGAAAACGGATCGTCTGATTGGTGGAGAACGTAAAATTTCAGTTTAAACTCTACGCTTACTTTGATCGAATTTGAAACAACCGGGCCTTAGTTGCCAAAACCAAATATGTAAATGAATTTTAAAAAATGTGAAATTCGCTTAATTGGGACAGCCACTTAATTGGGACAAAATACCCAAATCCCGATGTGTCCCAATTAAGCGGAATCGACTGTATTCAAAACCTTAATAAGTAAAGTCTAAATTAATCAGTAAAACGATAGTGTTTATGAAATTTTTACCACGATGTTTGCATTGAAAATCTTTTGGGAACAACCACCTTTGTGCCTATAACACGTTTTCATTATTTTTTATATCTCCTGAGCTATATAATATTGTAACAGACTTTCATTCCACCCTCAATAAGAGAACATTCCTAGACAATGAATTTTAGTTATTTTATTTTACATTACGGCATGAATGAAATTTACTAAAGAATAGCAAATAATGAAACATACACATGTATATGAATAATTTTAAAAATCAAAAATTTAAAGGGAAATCTACAGTACTATTGAGGCCATCTATAAATTAATTTTGAGTATTTCATATACATATTCATATTTTTAAGAGATTTGACACAGATTTTTCAAAATTGAGTCAAAGAATCACGCACATCAAATATAAATTTACAAAAATATTTTTTCTTGTGATAACTTTAACTCAATAAGTAGGATAACTATTAATTTACATCAATTGGACAAAAAGCGAAAAAACTCATACGAGGTACAATTGTCATATGATGCGACAATAGACAGTTACTGTAAAATAGTTTATTGCACGTACCGCTCTGAACAAACACTATATGTGCATTGCTCGTGAAAATATTAACAAACAATGTAATTTAGTGCAGTATATTTTTTCACTGCAATGTAACCACGTAACTCCATGTATAAAAAATAACGAGGAGAATTAGAAAACACTATAAAAAGTGCGAATTACGTGAGACAATATGAACAAACACTGTAAAATAGTGCGTGACATATTTTCATTTCAATATGGTTTATGAGACTCCATGTATAAAGATCAATAAGAGGAGATAAAATTGTAAATAGGATATATTAAAGAGCGACAGTAGAAAAAGATGACAGACATCAAAAAATAAAGGTTGGTTTTCAAGAGAAATATACAATGTATTTGTAAAAAAAAATCAAATCAGATAGACAACATGTTCCAAGTTAATCCAGTACTTGGCATATCAATAAATGTATGGGTGTGTATCTGTATTATGTTAGAAAAGCAAGGTGTGTTTTATGATTTAGTTACGTATTGCACTTCATAAGAAAAATACAGCCGTGTTACGTTTTCATGTACATATCATTACTATTGTGAGTTGCCATTCTGTCAACTGTCGTAACCAATAACTTTCATTTCTTGAGCCTCGAGAGCTACGTCAATGATTATATAGTGCCAATATTTCGGTGGTGGTGGTGGCGACCCATTATAGAACTTTTTTTGACAATTAAAATAAACTTTGATTACTCTGAAAATGTGAGATTTCAAGATCCCAAAAAAGGTAACATGTTGTAGGTGTATGTTTAAATGTCTTGTCACATTTATGAAGCGACATTTGACAGTTGTAAAGCGACAAATGGCCGCAGATGTTTTAGTGTACTCAGATACCTATGTAAAATTTGGACGAGATTTTCTAAA
Organism: Agrypnia vestita; assembly: GCA_016648135.1. Taxonomy (NCBI): domain Eukaryota; kingdom Metazoa; phylum Arthropoda; class Insecta; order Trichoptera; family Phryganeidae; genus Agrypnia; species Agrypnia vestita. The sequence continues at coordinate 22,404 of JADDOH010013431.1, read as the reverse complement.
AAAAAAATTGATAAAGCAATACTTGAAAACCCACCATTATTTTTTCACGACTTATATATATATATAAATATATAAAGACTTAACTTTTCAACATCATTATGAAAATTTATGGATACAAATAAATTCTTACATTTACTTTTGCTTATATATGTTAAAATAAGTGGGTTTTTTTAATATATTATAAATAGTGAAGATTTTATAAATATTAATAAAAGTCAAGGATGAAAAATCTAGTAATGGAATACTACACGCTAAGGTTGAACGAATTATTAGTCGCTCGTGGCTCGATAATAATCGACAAATGAAAATATCAGTACAAAAGAAAAGGGAAACTAAAAATATGTGTAAAAATACAGTCATAATATAAAATATAACAAAAATTTGAGTATTTGAGCAAAATATTGGATGTTATAATTATTAGAACTGGTCTTAATTACATGCAAGAGCAGCGGAGTGGCCGCCCTTCTGAAGTCAATGGATATCAACAATTCGAGAAATTTGCAAACATAACAATATTTACCTGAATTCTAGGAATTCATGGTCAGCTTATGGCTCTACAAGTATAAACTTAAAAAAACCTACGCAACTTTATGATACATTTCAACAGAGTCTTATTTACAATGAATGCGTCCCGTCTGGTTTAATGAACGAGGAGCGCCGGAGCACCCGGCGCTTAAAGACAAATTGATCGGTTAAAAAAGCATTTGGGTACACTTTCCAAAAAGTCTCAATTTTCATTTGGGATAATAATTATCAACGTTTTCATTTTGTCAAGCCAACTTTTAAGTTCACACCTTTACCGGTTGAGTTTGCTCCAGAACCTGTACTATTTAGTGGTGTTCTTAATTTTTTTGCTAGTGTCTTCGAGGATGGATTTTAACTTTGCTAGCGGAGACTTCTTCCTGTCAGAGAGGTCATCAATCTCTCCAAGTTTACTCGTGTAAGCAGCAGGAAGATGGATCTGCAACGGGTCCCTCAGTCTCTTCAGATCTGTCTCTACTTTGTTGATCTGTAAATATTTTATAAATCAATCAATTTACAAGCGATAAATAAAATGATTCTAAAATTTAGCCAAATATACATTTGACGAAATAACTTAGCTGCGGGGCGTTTACAATAATTAAGCTAAAAATTACATTAATTTTCATCTTGAATTTATTTTTGGGTAAGTGCTGGTTTCACACTCAACTTTTGAGACATTAAAAAATTAATAATGTAATGAAACCAGTTTTTGAATGATGTACTTCAATAATTCAAAGACGAAAATATTGAAAGAATCAATCTAAAACCAATAAAGAAAATAATTTAAAAAATCACACTAGATAGAAGGCTTATTTCCAAACTGTGGAATTTGCAATTTTAGTGGTTGACCTTTTTTCAATTCATATGTGAAGGGCATGTTTGGATTAATGTTAAACTATCCAAATACGTCAATTCATGTGAAAGACATGTTTGGATGTAATGCTGGAACAAACACGTTTCTCAAACATGAAAATGCAATCATCTTGTTGAAACTTTTGTTTCAAATTAACCTTTTACATCTGATTGATATTGATGCATTATTGACCACAAATTACACAAATTAAAATAAATATTCAAGACTTACCTGGTCTTTAAGAGTATTATAACGTTGCACATCTAGGCCAAGCTTCTTAGCCTGCTTGTGTAGTATTATTAAATGTTGGCGATCCTTTACATCAGGGAGGAAGTACTCCTAGAAAAATGGCTTAATGTCAATAATTATCCACATGCACACATCTGCATTGGTATGATAATGTTACAAACATTTTCCATAATTCTTAGATTGATCAAGTACAAACAAAATCTGTATAATGCATATTAATTTAACGATAATTCTGCATATATATTAACTGCATTAATATGCATGTCTTGAAAATATTTACGTTGAAAATTGCTGTGTTTCTGCAATGCAATTGCAAAATTTGTAACATATCACAAGGTATTTTTTCAGATCTGCATAAGATCAGCGATAGAGAGGTCTTAAGTTCAATTTTGTGGGAAATTAATGATATCTTCTTTGCATTTTTTCGGTCACATATTTACTTTGGTTTAGTGAAATAATATGTTGTGAAAAATCAGCAATAAAATGTGAATTTCATATCATTTAAACCATATAATTTTCCTAACAGGAAAAATCTTTTTGATGACGGCCATAAAGCTTTAAGAAATTTATTTTCAACTGTCGGAATGTGAGCAAGTAACAGTACTAGGAAAGAAAGAAAAACCTTTACCTGTTTTGTGAGAACAAAGTAAGCGTAGGCGGCCATGGCGGTGCCATAGGTGACGAAATATGTCACTGGTTCCATAATGTCCCAGGAGTACTCCCACCAAGTGAGACGAGCCAGGACTCCAAACTGTACACCCATCAGGCCCAAGCCGGTCCACGTAAGCGCTGTGGTACGACGGACTGCCACAATTTCGAGATCAGCCCTTTTCTGCAAATACAGAAGTTAATATAGAATTGAGGTGAATTTTTAAGCATGTGCATTACAAAAGCAATTGATAATAATATGATTTTGTTAAATCTTATTAAGGCGGCACATTCACTGTAAATGCATTTTTCGGCATTTTTTTACGAAAATGAGGGTTTTTATTATTCATTTATATCAGAATGTATATGCTAGACTGGAATTTTTTTAGGGTGATAACTTAGATAGAAACTTTGTTCTTATACAAAAGTAATAAACTCAACATTATTTACAATAATTAAGAAAATACAAGCATTAATCGACAGGCCGCGGGCGAAAAAGTTGTTTTTAATGTCTTAAGCGAGAATAATTTTAACTGCAGAATATGTTTTCTTATCAGTTTTAAGCTAGCATTGTAATGAATAAACAGTACTAAAATAATTAAGAAATGTTCAATATTAACAAAGCAATACATTTTTAAATTTGCAACAAATTTTTATTTTTTTTGGTGATTTTAAAACTATTTTTATTCATATAAAAATATGATTTTAAATAATATATTGTATTTATTTCTGCTCTTTGAGATTTCATGCACTATTTAAAAATTATTTTTTCAATTAAAAACACGTTAATTAATATTTAAAAATCCAAAGTATGAAATGTGCCAATAAACGGTGTTGTCATAAAACAGAATGCCATTGGCATAGGCGAGCGCCGCACGTGTATCTATGACCGCTTATTCCTTTTCACTTATTTCTCTATGAAACATACTTCTGTGTCAAATTTGACATTAGTTAGATGTATTATCATATTATACTATCGAAAGCAATTGATTCATCGCATATAATAAGGTTTTTTAACTAGTTTTATATGAATTTACTTTTTTGGCTATAATTCTACTTTAAACCAGTGTCAGTTCCCCCGTCACTCTCCGATTTAGTGACCTTGAAAGCCCTGCGGAATCCGCGGAGATGTATCAGTATGATTTGTAAGTCAAATGAAAGATCAATGTACGATATAATTTTTAAATTAAAGAAAAATGGTTGTTAATTTTTTTTTAATTTAAAAAATTTTTTAATACAATAAATAATATTGTAGTAGTTTTTTAATTCTGGATCAAAAATAAATAAAATTCAGATAAAATTACAAGCATTTTGACATTTCAGCCGGAAATCAAAATAATACCTAAATGTGTTTATGTGACATAATTTTTAAATTAAAAAACAGTGATGTGAGAAAAATGGTTGTTAACTATTTTTTTTACAATACATAAATTAGATTTTAAAATACACTTTTTTTAAATTCTAGACTTAAAACATTCAGAATTCGGACAAAAGATACACGAGCACGAGCTGCTGTCGGGTGATTCCGTGTATTTTAGCGTCGGCACTCCTTATGGTTGTCTTTTTTCCTCGCAGCCTTTCGGTCATGGAACGAATACGTAAATATACGCGCTAGTGCAATGTTTATCTGATATAAGGTTTGTTAACGTATCGTTCTCATCTTGAAAGATCACGATCCAATGACACCATACATCGAAATTTGACATTTGAAAAATGGATGTCTAGCCTTAATCACTCGGATGACGTGTCGAAATCTCCTTTTGCCGCAATTTTGAAACGCGGCGTTCACTTGTTGCGCGACGTTACACACAACTCCAAATTATTGAATCGATGAAAAAAATTCACATAATCACACACAGTCATGCGGCATATTGGACATATAAAATAAGATCATAAAGAATTAAATAAGTCAAAATACGCCACTTAGGTACGTATTTACATTAACACTCGCGATTCGCGGCGTACTCTTCCGTTCGTGTCAAAATAAATACGCTGTTGACAGAGATTACCAAAATTTCGCGATTTAGCGTTTTTTTTTGTATTTACCCCAATTATTTTTATAGTTTTAAGATTTTAGAAATATTAAAAAAAAATTGGCAGAATCTTTTATATCCCGGTTAATCCAAAATCCAGTTTATGCGACTCTAATGTGTACAATTTTTAGGCCATTTATTATACTGAATGCTAAATAAGTATTCTCAATTTTTCGCGATAAAATATTATCTTATTTGTTTACCAAGATTGTCATATGTATTATGGTTACGTCCTTTTCCTAGCCTATCCTGAACTTGAACCGACAGTAAGGCTAGCACCAGTGTTCCTGCATTACCTCCTCTAGTGGCATGAGCTCCTGGCGCAGAGTCTCCAGCCGCGCTCTCAGGCCCCTCTCCTGGCGCAGTTGGTGTTCTCCTACATTGAGGGCAGCGTACAGCTGATTAACCAAGTTTCGCACATCGCTCAACCTTTCTAGCTCCTCCTGAGTTAGTCGTTCCTGAAATTTATGAAAACAAAATATGTATATTTTTTATTATAGCGTTAACTTTGTTGTTGGTCGTAATTATTAATTTTAATTAAATGAAAACTTTGTATAAACCACTTGGAGTATCTACCGGTTTCGATACCACCGTATCTTCATCAGGACGGACGCATACTAACTATCCATTACTTATTTTAGTAAACAAATTAATTTTTGAACGGGGGCATGGCTACAATTATGGTGGGAGTAATTGATAAGTAGACACCGAAATGGGAGAATATATCACTTGATATATTATTCCCCATATACACTAGCTATGAGATACTCAGTATAATAGTTTTTTTTTTTTGGGTTTTAAAGGTCTTTACTTTCTTGATTACTCGTAGACAGTATTATGTGTGAAAGCAGTGCGCGTATTTCTGTATACAGGGTGTAACAGAGATAGTTCACAATATTTTACAGGTATATTCCTGCCGAAATGTTCAAGCAACCATGACCTAATATGATATGCGACATCAAAGTTTGCACTTATTTTTCAATATATCTGATTTATTTTTTGTAAAACAATGGACTTTCATTACAGTAACTATCGCATATGAAAAATTCATTCTCTGTAATACAAGTAAAATAAAATGATAAAAGCCCTCCAATTCTTATTGAAAAAATCCAAATGGAATTTCTGCGGGGTTTTTATCATTTTATTTGAATTGTATCGCAACGAATTAATTTTTCTTTATCGATATAAGTTACTGTAATGATAGTTCAACATTTTGTAGAAAATAATTTTGTTGAAAAAAATCCAAACTTTGATATTGCACGACTCCATAACTATTGACATTAATTAGGTCATGGTTGCTTGAACATTTTCGACTCATAATCAAGGCAGGAATTCATCTGTAAAGTATAACGGATTAACTCTGTTACACTCTGTATACTTGAAAATAAAATTGGCCTAATATTTTTCTAATACACATTAAAAATAATTTACAGTATTTAAACAAAGGACTTCCATTAACGCTGGGTAGCTTCCGCAATTTTATGTATTAAGCTGCGTAAAGTTACATTTTCCAGGAAATGGAAGGGAAAAACATCTAAAGCCCAGGAAATAATGTCACTAGCATTTTTGATAAATGTCATAATTAATGTTAGTGTTTCATTTTATCCACCTTATATCCATCACACAGCAATAATATATCTAAACTATATTTTTTTCATGAACGGAAATTTCAGGCGCATTTTGCGCAGCCTCAAATTTACACCTTCGACACACCTAAGTGAAGCGGTCTAGGCGTTCATCAAAAGCAATAATTTATGATTAATAACTTTGTTTATACTATTTATTGAATAATCAACAAGTTAGTTTCGTCAGGACTAGTACTAGGACAGTACACTAAAATTGTATAGATACTAGGAAGTAACTAGGAACTATTGTGAAAACCAATTTGAAAGGTAACTATTTTGCAAAAAAAATTTTGGTATTTATAATATTCTAATTTTGAATGTTTACTACGCCTTAGCGCTTGTTCAGACACAGCGGGAACCGTTTAGTTTCAGAATCGCGTTTCGAAACACGCGATTTGTGTCATCTGTTCACACAGCCGCGGTTAATAAGAGATTTGTGCGCGCGAAAATAAACGTCAGTTTGACAGTTCCGGTGCCGTTCTCCATCTTTGAATATCAGAGATATATTCGCTCATTACTTTGTTAACGACGGCCGTGTTCCATGGCAGGACACATAAATATCATTCTGTCAGTTCATTTTTGGTGAATAAATACCTACTTCTCTAAAATACTCTTATTTTCCACCATTTCCAAATATCTCCACCAACTCCTGCCAAGCTTGGTTCTTGGCATATTTGAGTAATCCTCACACTGAAGATCCCATATTACAGGTCTTTTCTCCACTTCATCAATAAAAAATTCAGTGTCAAAACGATCCATAACCATAGAAAAGAGAATATAATCCACGCGTGCTCCTGTTGTGACATGGAACCGTGCGGTTCCCGCAACGCGACTGAACGCTCTCGTAAGGCCCCATAGTAATAGGATCGTGCGGGCGCCGTGCGGGTCTATTTTCTAGCGGTTGGGTTGCGGGCACCGCAGCGGTTGACTAACCGCACGGTTGTGCCTGAACGATCACATACAAACCTAGGTAAATGAGACCCGCACGGATCTCATGCGATTCTGAAACGGCACGGTTCCCGCTGTGTCTGAACTAGCGCTTAACATCTGTGAATCTTTGTTAACGGTTTATGCGATGTGCTGGTGGTCAAACCGTTTACACACGGTACAGTTATTTAAGATTTATGTCTGATGGTATAGATAAGTAGTAACTGAGATATAACTGCTGTCAAAGACCAATGGTTGCCTTACCGCTTACAAAAATCACTTACCAATCATCGATGCGTCTGATATAAATCTCAAATAACGGTTAGGGCCGGTTGTTTCAAGTTGGATTAAAGTACGCGTTCTTTTAAAGCATAGATTTTTACGTTCTCCACCAATCAGACTATCCGTTTTCGTAAAAATCTATGCTTTAACCGACCGCTTACTTTGATCGAACTTGAAACAACCGGGCCTTAGTGTGTCACCGGTTAAAACACCACCACTAAATTGCGAAGTGCACCGCGCTCTAACATTATAAATTTATTTTTTTATATATTTATTAGAAACACTAACAGGATAATAGGTACATGATACTCTAATTATAAAACATTATAATTGAAGAGTATGCCCATTATCCCAATTACAAGTGTCTTCGGCATGCTCTAGTAACATGTATTTTTACATTTAAGTATATTTTACATGTACATTTATGTGTATTGTATATTTAGTGTTTGATTGTAGACATATAAGAATAATGATTGAAAGTGTTAAGACTCCTTAATAAATAAAAATATATTCTGACCTGCTTGGGCGTCTTGACGTAGTAATCGTTGTCGTTGACGATGAGTCTGAAGTCCTCCTCGAGCAGCGACTCGATGGTGTCGGAGGAGGAGAGGCGCACGCCCTGCGCGCTGGTGACCTGCGCGCGGTCAATGCCGCGGTCCTCGGCGCGCAGCATGGCCAGCAGGTCGCCCACCGTGTGGCCCAGCGGCCGCAGCGTGAAGCGGCAGCGCTCCCGCCGGCTGGGCAGCGGCACCGTCAGCTGCGGCAGCCCGCCGCGGTACCCGATCGTCACTTCTGCGGGACCAACCGACAGTTAGTCGTGGGCACAGTGGGCAAATATCTCACCGTTGTCTAACAAGTTAGCACACAAAATACATTCAATTAAACGATGTCGACAGGTTTTGCTTGACTCACGCGAAAAAATGTACAGGGTGTACCAGAGCTAGCAGCGGAAACTTGACAGGTAGATTCCTGACTATGTTATGAGTCTAAAATGTTCAAGCAACCATGGCCTAATATTAATAGTTATGGAGGTATGCAATATCAAAGTTTGCATTTTTTTCTTCAATATATCTTACTTATTTTTTGCAAAAAGTTCAACTACCATTACAGTATCTTATATCGATTATGAAAAATTCATTCGCTTTAATACAAGTCGAATAAAATGATAAAAACCTTGCAAAATTGAAAAAGTCATTTTTTACAAAGTTTTTATCATTTTATTTAAGTTGTGTTGAAGCAAATGAATTTTTCATAATCGATACAAGTTACTGTAATGATAGTTCAACTTTTTGCAAAAAATAAGTCAGAAATATTGAAAAAAAATGCAAACTTTGATATTGCATATCTCCACAACTATTGATATTAGGTCATAATTGCTTTAACATTTTAGACTCATAACATAGCCAGGAATCTACCGGCCAAGTTTCTGCTGCTAGCTCTGGTACACCCTGTATGTCCCTCTCATTTGCACTATCATTGGCTCCATATAAAAGAAGAAGACAGATCATTACAGAGTGAGATGATCATATTATATACGGTGTTAATTCCAATGACGTAACGATGCTTAGATTGTTTGTGAAAACTAGCGCGCAATCTTTGGGAGAGGTGGCTTAGGTAGGAAATTTTCTATCCAAACTAAGTCCAAGATCAGCGACGACACAGTTAGTCGCCTCCACAGCAGGGAAATATCTCACTATTCTATCTGGCCTGGAGTATACCATACTAAAAATAAAAAAATAAATTAAATTATAGTAAAATAAATTCAATACATTCCAACAAACGAGCATTTTCTGATCCCGGGATCGCCGAATTTGAATCTCGTAATCCTTGGATTCACAAGTTGGCACACAAAATACACTCAACACTCCGTATGAATCCCAACGATTGTTTGTGAAAACTTGCGCGCAATGTTCGGGAGGGATAGTTTAGGTATTAGCCTAGAAGGAAATTCTCAATCCGAACATCCGAAATCAGCGATGACATATTGCGGTTTATGATGGAAAATAATTCATATCTAACAACCAGAGGCATCCCAAATAAATTCGGCATCCAACATTCGATTGTAGCGGACCACAAAAATATTTGATGTGGTTCGCCATGAGGGTTTTACTAAAATCCGGCAGAATTTTCCCGAAAACCTTAATACTTTGAACTTTTCACGTCAAACACAGTAAGGTGCGTGTGTGTGGATAAACTTATGCTACCTATTTTACGTTCCCTTTATAGTGCGGTGATAAAGAAATCCGGGTTAAGTATCGAGATCAAACTATTTTTAAAGCTATTACGTACGATAACCAAATGTGAATTCTTCTGAGAGTGTGAGATCGGGTTGCCGAAATGAGTTGCGAACGACAAAGGAACGTCTACCAAGACGCATCTTATTTGTATTTTATTTTTGGAATCAAACGGACACAATTTACGTTACAAGATTATTGCACTTAATATGAGTGACAAAACGGTTTCTTAGCATATTTCACATCAACAAATAATTAAAGCTAAAGTAAAAACAAGATAAAGTTAAATAACAAATTATAGACATTAGCAAAGAAAAATCGTCCGGGTAGAACTGTGCCGTAGAATATTATTTACTAGGTTGTTGAACATTGGTAACGAGACAAAATATATATAAATGTCAGAGAACAAATCATTGTGCGCTGGTACTCGGGAGGGATGGATGCTGGCGGCTCGCCCCAGACCGAGCTGCGATAAACAACAACACAGACCGACGAAGACAGATAGGGTCTTGATTTTAACAAGTTCTGAAGCGGCGCAAGACGGAGCAAGATGAAATAGCTTTATCGAGATTTTGGACCGCGACTGTCCTAGGATTCGTATGAACATTTTGATTTTAAATAGAAATGCGTACACGAAATACGTGTCACATTAATGTGACGTAAGCGCTTGTGTTTTGAGAAATGCGATTATCTCAGTGATCTGCGGGGGACAAGGCTCGCAGCCCCGGCAACCTGCACTACAGGATGTTTTACCCCAATCCTCACGAGCAATCACATGTATGCTCCCTTCTGTGAAATAAATGAATATCGTATAAACGAAAACTGAATTATTAAATAATATGTAATATGTTTTGACCCGGAACATCGATCATTTGGGGTCTGCGTGTTATAAATTACCCGTGAGGCGATTGTGATTAATGATTAATTCGCCATATTTGGTTAAAATAAATTTTGTATTGTTGAATTTTTAGAAAGAAAAACCTCTTACTGAGCCCACAAAATTTTATTTTATGAAGGTACTGTTGCTATAAAGACAATCCGTCGATGAAAATAAGCCGTGATAATTTATTTGATTGCTTACTACGATCGTGAAACTGTTGAATTTCGTTTTTGTCGAGTCTTATGTAAACTTGTTGCAAAATGAACGAAATTTTACCACATTTTCTTAAGGGGGGATACCTACCTAGACAATCGATTTTTAAATTTTTGCATTTTCATAAAACTTAAAAATTAATTAATTTATAAAAATTTCAAGAAACATTAAAAAAAAAAATTAGATTACGCGCCGCGCCACACGACGCCGCGGTACACGCGCTACAGGTAGCTGCCAGTCGGGTGTTTGCATAATAGAAACCTTAGACCTGTTTCTATTATGTTTGTGAAGAGTGCTCGATGATATGGGAATTCTAAGTAAGGTGGAGAACTTATATTATGGACCTTGAATCGATGATTATATGTTAATTGAAAAATTTCGTGATTTATTCAATAAAAACTACTAACTAGTATTACATTGACTGATTGATCCTTGGAATAAACGCCTACAAAAACTTTAATGCAATGATTAATAATGAGCATTTTATTAAAATTGCTGATATAAAAATGCAAGGCGTTGTGTCGTTAATTGCTATCAGCTCTATAAACAAAAAAAACACAAAAGTATTCGGGATCTCGATCCGTAGGGATCCCGCGGGATTGGAAATTCTAATCCCGAGGGATCCCGAAAGGGCAATCTCGACTCGGGATTGCCCTTTCGGCAATCTCGGCAATCAATTCCCTAATTGCAACCATTGTATCTAAAATCTACAGATACTACTATTTCTTCCCGCTGAGCTAAATTTTCAAGTTTGGCAATCGGAAGAAATCACAAGGAGCCATGTCCACTGAATAATATGTAAATTTTTTGGGTGTTAATAGGGCTTACGACCTGTCGTAAGTAATCGCTTTACACAATGCAACGTTCACCAATTCTACCAACGATAGACAACCACATCTATCCAATTTTGGATGTTGTGTATATGTTTAACTAGAAAAACTTGTTTCTTATGAGTAGTATTTTTATTACCGCCACCTGCAGTCCAAAGCTTTTTCATTCCATAATCCATGTCACTAATGAGATATGTATTTTTATTATTATAGCTATTATTATAGCTATATTATACTAACGAAGAAAACAAAAATTAATTATAAAGATTAAAGTTTTCTCTACACTCTAAAAAAGTTTTTACACAAAATAATTTTTATCGGCATCAACGCTGCCGAGTGAACTGGGGTAAAAAATCTTATATAAATTAATATAAATCACTTTACAAATTAACCATTTGTGGGTGATTTATTATAATTATTCAGGCGAAAATAATTTACAGTTATCGCGTAACTTTTATGGTTAAATGATTAAATAAACCGGTATATTTTAATCGGGAACACAGGTCCGAGAGTTTTACAAACATAAACCGAAATGTCAACGCGATACAAGAACCCGAATTAATCCTTCATTAAATAAAAGTTCATCGGGTTCTATTTCAGTCCGTCGCGTTCTTGAGAGCGCTGCGATCTCGATAGGACGCAATTCGTGCGGCAGGAAATAAAATATGGTTAGACGAAAATACACGGAAAAGTTTACCTTCCCCAAAACGAGCAAGTTGTGTCGATGAAAATTCATCTTGTTGGATGGGAAAACCCCGTGGTAACGTGATAACAACACAAATATATTGACAAATGTCGCGGCTAAGGAGGAATCAACGAAAACACTGGAACTTAATTAGCGATTTATTAATTAACTATTCAGTGTACATTCAATATTCACTTAAAACGAATTAAACTATTCTTTTTATTACGCTATTTCGCAATATATCACTTACTAGAATATTACGTTCTCGCACGTATTATTTATCGCTTATTTATTTCGCCAATTAGATAAGTACTTCGCTCGATTATTTGCTCCGGTTTATCGCTTCGATTCCCTTACGACTGGACACACTGGGCATCCTTCACTTATTTCGCGGCCGATTTCAACTGTGAATAATATGGCAACTATCTCGCGCCGCGGCCGGCGCCGTATTTATATCCGAAAATTAGATTATCGAACCTCCTAGATTTTTTAGTGTTTAGGAGAACGTTCTCGTCGCTTCTAGACTTTTCCAAGTGTTTCTAGACGTTTCCCGAAGATTGTGGATCACCTTAGATTATTACAGGTCGTTCTCGATTCTTTGTTGGTGTTGTGACAAGTGACATTACGAGGGGTTCGGACCGTGCGTAAATTCTTTTAAGCATCCAGTTACAATATATTTGAGTTGTACGCGTTTGCATAAAATTTACTGAACTGTAAATTAATATCAAATTAAATACTTAATAATTACTTCCATAAAAAATTCCAGTGAAAACCTGTAATTGACTTTTTTATGTTTCACATTCTTTGTATTTACTTAATTATTGTTATCTGTTGATTTTCCGAATAAATATAATAATTAGAAAGAAAACAAAGAAAGTGTACAAAGCGTGGTTTGGTGTACGGTGATAGGTTAAAACACCAAGTTTTAATCTACAATACGAGTAATAACATTTAAGCCCAAGATGGCCTTATGCCCGAACAATAGGTTATGTACGGGGAGGGATAATTAGTAATATTACACTTACAACTGTAATTATTTAAGTAATGGAGACTATGCAGGAATTTTAATTGTTTTTGATTATTTAATACTACATAGTTTATACATTTTTTTCTAGCCTATCAAAACTATAAATAATACTTTTTTTCTTGCTTGGAGAGGGAAGGAATTAATAAGGTTACATTCCTTAACCTCCAGATGGAGAACCCATCACCTAATTACTTTTGTAAGTGTAATATTTATAACTACCCCTCTCCATACATTCTATTGTACGGCTATATTATTTTTATTGTAGTTCTAATGTGCCTCTATCGAAAGCGCTTAGGCTTAAAAATTATTACTGTAGTGGATTACGTGTAGTGGATTAAAATTTGGTGTTTTAAATAAAATCGTGTTATTCGGTTTACTGTTCTTGATATTTATACCCTTTCTAAAGAAATTAATTTTAAAAATACAGTAGTAATGAAAACTGCAAATTTTTATATGCATTGATATATAAACACCTTTGCTCTCGGTATGGGGAAAATTGAACGTCGGCACGTCAGACCGACAGGCGTAAGTCCGGTCGATGTGCCTGCGTTTATGTGTGCGAAGTATAAATGCCCATACTGTTTGCGTATTTGCTCACGCACCCTAGTACACCATATACAGGTATACATCGATAAGGTCAGCTGCTTCAAAAAATATCCATGTTTATCCGTTTTTAAAACACGTGTAGCGCATAGTGAAAAAATTAATTAATATTATCTCGGTTGTAAAAATAGTGGATGATATTTAGTTATTTTGTGTTAGAAATTTTTCAACATTAGAAAGTTTATTATACGATTCATTAATAACTCCTCAACAGTTTTAAGAGTAAGATGCCGCGAGCCTCAGCACTTTTATTTTATTTTATTTTAACAGTTAAAAAAATTCTTGAAAATGTCTAATTTCACGCCTCTGACTAGACCCGTGCCAGGAGTCAGCTGGACTCAAATCAGAGAACTGAATTATTTTGGGAGTGCACACAATTTGCACGACCAAGCGAATATAGGTGAAACCCACCGGAGCATACATCCTCCGCGAGCGACGGTGAAAGTTAGCGAGGCTCGTCACAGAACGGTCTGAGGGTACTCTCCCCGTGAACGAGACGAGTCCCCGCCTGATCCAGCGCACATGGTCCCACTGACCTGGCTGATGATGACTGTCGGCATTAATTAACGGTACAACAAAGCGCGCCACACGGTAGTTGTGGAAGCATTGTTTGCCGTGCTGCTGTCGGAAGGCGCCGGTGCCTGCGCCGCTCTCCGCTCTGTTTGGCGCGGCGAGAGATGCGCGGATGTGGCGGAAGCGAAAATTAAGATGTGATGAGCGATTATGGGGGTTTTTTACCGAAAGTTCTGTAAAATTGTTAAAAAACAAATGTTGTAAAGCGATTATATAATCCGGAGAAATTTCGCACTATCGAAATCTTTCCAACACTCCATAACACTCTGGAAACGACGAGGACAACCTTGAAAACATTGGAAAAGGAGAAAATACTAAGAATGTATAGTATAGTCTCGAAGATTCGAAAAACCAACGCGTTTTGCATAAAAGACGAAGCCAGAACCACGCGGGGCAGTTTATTGTTTTGACGTTTGACGTGCGACATAGATAACTAGCAGCGATTCAGTGTGCGACCAGCGAAAATAAATTAAGCGGAATACCTAACTGGCATTTGAAAATAAGTGCAACCATTTACGTGCAAATTGACTTGAATTCTCTGCGAACTCGTGTGGGAATATTCTAGCAAGCGATAATTAAGTGTTCCACAGACGATTGATAAATTGCGGAGTAGTGCTCAAATTAAATTCGTGTCCAGTGACTTTTTGGTAAATTTTTAAAAACATTTTATTCTTTTAATGTTTCCTTTGTCTTTCACAGCTACGTCCCGTGACAATATATAAATTATGCTGTATAGGTGGCGTGCATCCCGATTAACAAAAAAAGCTATGTATAGCTAGAAATCGGCATTTATTACGCCGATACACACAAAAGGCTCGAAATCAGACGTCGCAAATTATAGACCTGTTTCTAAATTGTGCACAATTGCTAAAGTTTTCGAGAAGGTTATATACGATCAAGTCTATGCAGCTCTTCATCACTCCTTTCATCCAGATCAACACGGATTCATCAAAGGGAAATCAACCGTCTCCAATCTAATCCTCTTTAATGACTTTCTAACTGATAAAATGGATAAAGGACTTCAAACAGATGTGATCTATACTGATTATAGTAAGGCGTTTGATAGAATAGATCATCATCTGTTGATTAATAAGCTTTTCTTGGCCGGAATACGTGGTGACTTGCTAAGATGGTTTGCATCCTACATCGATAATAGAACTCAGGCTGTGGTAGTAAGCAATTACATGTCGAGTTGGGTTGTAGTTCCCAGCGGAGTACCCCAGGGATCACTGCTGGGGCCATTGTTGTTTATAATCTTAATTTCCGATATTCACGATTGCTTTCGTCACTCTAATGTCCTAATTTTTGCTGACGATATGAAAATTTTTAAACCAATCTCTAGTATTTACGATTCGTTCGATCTACAAGATGATTTGCTACGGTTAGATAATTATTGTAGATTAAATAAACTTGATTTGAATCCCTCAAAATGTTCTTGTGTAGTTTTCACACGCAAAAAAATATAATACCATTTAACTATATATTAAAAGGAGAACAATTAGAAACAGCTACATCAATCAGAGATTTAGGGGTGATCAATGATAGAAAATTATTATACGACGAACATATCGATTCTATTATAAGTAAGGCTTATAGGGCTTTAGGTTTCATCATGAGAATGTCTAAAGATTTTAAGTGTGTAAGACATTGAAAGTACTTTACTGCACTTTTGTCAGAAGCAAACTCGAGTATGCAACGCAAGTATGGAACCCCCAGTATATGATCTATGTAAATCGCTTGGAACAAATTAAAAAAAAAATTATTCGCTTTCTCAACTTTAAATTCAATTGCGTTTCTGACGATTATGACAGTTCATGCAAAAAATATCACATCCTACCTTTATACAGACGTCGGGAAATAGGTGATTTGATGTACCTACTAAAAATTGTATCAGGCAACGTCGACTGTCCTGAACTATTAATAGACTAAAATTCCATGTTCCCTGTAGATCTCGTAGACACAACCCAGTCTTTCACATTGATTTTACCTCATCCAACTATCGTCGGAATTCATATTTCTTGAGGGTATGCGATGCATTCAATAAACTGATAAGATTATTGGATATTGATCTGTTCAAGTGCAGCCACACAAGATTAAGAAAAATTTTGAGTGCTGAATTTTTTTCCACGTAATAATTAAGTTTCTTTTTCTTTTGTTTAAATTTTTTATTCTTTCTTTCTATATAATTAATATGCCTTAGTATATCATAAATATTTATCATTTCTGACATATTTCTGTTTGTTTAAATTTTTTATTCTTTCTTTCTATATAATTAATATGCCTTAGTATATCATAAATATTTATCATTACTGACATATTTCTGTTTGTTTAAATTTTTTATTCTTTCTTTCTATATAATTAATATGCCTTAATATATCATAAATATTTATCATTACTGACATATTTCTGTTTGTTTAAACTTTTTATTCTTTTTTTCTATATAATTAATATGCCTTAGTATATCGTAAATGTTTATCATTACTGACATATTTCTGTTTGTTTAAATTTTTTATTCTTTCTTTCTATATAATTAATATGCCTTAGTATATCATAAATATTTATCATTACTGACATATTTCTGTTTGTTTAAATTTTTTATTCTTTCTTTCTATATAATTAATATGCCTTAGTATATCATAAATATTTATCATTACTGACATATTTCTGTTTGTTTAAATTTTTTATTCTTTCTTTCTATATAATTAATATGCCTTAGTATATCATAAATATTTATCATTACTGACATATTTCTGTTTGATTAAATTTTTTATTCTTTCTTTCTAAATAATTAATATGCCTTAGTATATCATAAATATTTATCATCGCTGACATATTTCTGTTTGTTTAAATTTTTTATTCTTTCTTTCTATATAATTAATATGCCTTAGTATATCATAAATATTTATCATTACTGACATATTTCCAAATGTGGAGACCTGTAATTGGCCATCTATATTGTATCAATGTTTTCTATGCTTTTTTTTTGTGCTGTTGGTCTTCCATAAACATTAAATAAATAAATAAATAACTGTAATTTATGCGAAATAAATCAAATTACTTGTTTATTTGATATAACTATAATGTTGGAAGAGAAGAGAGAAATATTGTTTTGAGTGGCGTCGCTATCAAACAAGTGAAAGAATTCACATATTTGGGTAGCAAAATTTCCCAAGATTTCCGCTCAGAGGCAGACATCATAAGCAGAATACAACAGGCATGAGTCGCCTTCAACAAAAAATCCAAAATCCTTGAATCCCCCAACATAGATTCAAAGGTTAGGAAAAACTTTATTTAAACTCTTGTCTGGAGTGTGCTGATGAATGGCAGCGAAACATGGACCATCGGCCAGAGCATGTCCGGGAGGCTAGCGGCCTTTGAGATGTGGTGCAACAGGCGCATGGTATTGGTCAGAACACATCCGAAACGACGAGGTGTTGAGCAGGGTGGGCGAAAAGAGGCGGCTCCTTAACAGAATCGCCCAACAGCGAGCAATTTGGATAGGCCATAATATAAGGCATCCGGGCCTGCTTTTAACCATCGTCGAGGGAAATGTTGAAGGCAACAATCGTAGAGGCCGCCTGAGATTAAGCTACGTAGACCAGATTATCGGAAATGTGCGCCGTAGCACCTACTAAGAAATGAAGAGGCTGGCAGGTAACAGAGAGGAGTGGAGAAAGCGAGTGCTTGTTACAGACCAATCCTAGGATTGCGACCCAAAAAAAAAACTATAACAAACGGAAAAATTTAGGAATGACAAATAAAGCTAAATTTTTTCGTAGTCTATCCCAAGGGAAAATCTAATAAACGCGATACTAATGTCTCTCGTGCCGCGTCGAAGACTTCACCACGCACACATTCACCAATTTGAAGACTTCAAAGCGTGGCCTTCATTTGTAGTAGGTTCCGAAACATTGCGCACTTCATCTACTTCAATAAACTAGATGAAGTTGAACTATATGTAGTACTATTCTGCCACTGATATTCACAGCCATAATCGAAATACATTGTATATCGTCTACGTTAAAATGCGTAGCGTTTTTTTACGAGGAGAAAAGTAATCACTGAATATTATTTTTGTATTATAATCTGTTTGAAAATACGCCATGTATAAAACAACTACGTAATGGTTGTTAAAAGTATTCAAAGTTTTGTTAAAAAGATTAGATGACGATCTATAAGAACTGATAATCGATAAATAACATTACACGTGTTAACGCGGCGCCTGAAAAACAAACAAATACGTGGAGAGTAGTGAAACAGCCCCCAAAAGTATTTCAGTGTTAACCTGTAGTAAAAGACGGCTATTTAATTTTTATGAAATGAAAAATGTATTATTTAATGAGAATTTTGTTTATAAGGGGCGTCTCTTAGCTAGTGACAAAAACTTCTGGGAAGTCTTCCTCATTCAATTATGAATGGGAAATATTTTTACACTTTGGGTGAAACATCAACAGTTAAGGATATAAGCGAGATAAAAAATTGCATGTTTTTTTCAATATATCTGACCTATCTTTTATAAAGCGTTGGAATATCACATGAGTAAAGTATTATACATCGAATATTAAGAAATTAATTCGCTTTGATTTATGTCAAAAATAAGCGTTTTATTGCCACACACGTGAAACAAGATAGTATTTCAAATCAGATTACATTCATATTTTAAGAAATCTAATCGTACAAAAAAATTCCGTGCATTGGTGAAAAATGTGAAAAATTTCGTGCGGGTTAGTACGACAAAAAATATATCTTTAGACACATCAAACAGTTAACAATTCTCGGTGCAGAGTTGTCACGCACGAGCCACGAGACATTCGTGCGGCCGATCAATTTCGTTATGAATATTTTTTCGTTATACCTACTTATTAGGGGCTCAACAGAGACAAGTGTACTTGCATGCAAATGTTAATAGAAAATCTCTTTCTGTTGACATGATACGGCCTCACGCGTTGTAGAAGACGGAAAATGTCCCGCTTCACACTATACTCATAATGGTCGCGGTAGTAAGAGTAAAGTCAGACAGCCGAGCTTTACTTTCCGAAGTGCGCTTCCTCCTTAGCCGTGCAACTTCAGACCAACGAGTTGAAACAACGAGTTAAGTTTCGCGAGCGCGCCTGACAAAACATCGAGATTTCGCGAGACAGCTAGTTCTGATACCTAAAATAATATTTGACTTATCAGAACATGTTCCTCCTGTGATGGCTCCTCTTCTTCGCCTTTCAGCTCGATCCTACTCCTAACTGAGTTTACGCCTTGTTAGAGGCAAACAAGCTATCTATCTACGTCGGGTGAAGGCTCTACGGTTTTTAACGTAGTATTTCCAAACACCCTCGCTTTATTCAAGACCTCCCCAGTTCACGTTGTGTAATTTTTTGTTTCGAACTATAGGGGATGAATTGGTTTTGTGGTAACCCTATCGCAAGCTAAACTTAAATTAAATACTGGGGTATGAAGTTCGTGAATGTTCATGGAAAACGCAAACAAAACTACCTAGCACGTCAATTAAGCCCTACGGTGCAATTGCTAAACATACTATGTTCCGTGGCCCTATATTATTTACCTATCATTCCTACGGACTGAAACCACTGCATCTGGTGTAGCTGCGCTTCCAGAGTGCGCGATCCTCTGCTTCCATGCCCTCTCCGCTCGATCCCCCATTGTCCTACCTGTATGGGATCGACCGCCATCCACTGGAAAGGTTAGTGACGTGCCGTTATCACATGCGCATGCACATATAGAGTACATAGATCCCCTGAAAGCCCTCGAGTCCTTCGTAGCCGCTCCTATGGATGATTCCGTCTTCGACGCCCTCGCTGATTAATAATTTTATCTTCCGCCGTTATCTCGCTGTGCTTATTCCCTACGATCTTTTATATTTACTCTGCATTATCTTTATATCAATTACATTGTTACGTTTATTTACTAGCCGGCCTAAGTTCCGTCACCTGTATCTGGCCCTATGTCTCATTCTAGTGGTACGTTGGGTTCTAATGGATAAGGGGTTTGTAGAAGGTATGTGTAAATGTATGTGTACGCGGAAAATGTGGTTGCTTTAAATTCGGCCCCTCCATACCCAAAGGCTCATCGGTGACTGATCCCATCTTCCTTCTCCCGACACGAGTTCCGGATACGTTGACCTGAGCCTGGATGCGCCTTTTCATGTTGGGCCTCTTCTGTGCAAAGTACCGCACCATCCCTCGCGTCAGTGTCTGGCGTCCGGGCTCAGAGCCAGTTTGCCCCCCGAATTCCAACTCCTCCAGGTTAAACTAAGTTAAACTACGGTATATATACTGAAGCTACTGTAAAGATGGTCCCGGGCCACCTGTCAAGTCAAAAATATGCGAGTGGGGAAGGGGAGTTTCCTAGGCTCCCCAACCCTCGCCTGTGAGCAACTGCAGCCCATTGGCCATTCGCGACACTACAGTGACTGCAACCACCCTCCCAGGTAGTACTTATTATAATCTGATATGCATCAATACGTTCAATCCATTCCAGACGAGGGAAGACATCCGCACGGGTGTTGTGCCACCCGTGAAGAGCCCCCTCATACACTACGTACGAATAGATACATACTAATAAAATATAATATACATACATATACATACATATACAATACATAAATAAATACTTGTAATGGTTGGTTGCCATGTGGTTTCACGAGGCCATGACCCCTCGTATTAGTAGATGGAAAGGTGGATCTGGACAGTAGGGATATGCCTAGCCCCTGGCCAGGGATGTCGGTGTATTTTCTCCAAATGGTGTACAGCTAGAATCCTGCCATCGATGATGATGGGATCTGCCTAATTATCTCCGACTGATGTGTAACTGGAACCCTGCCATCACTGATGAAGATGATGATGTCACTATCGAAACGTCACCTGATGACATTTAGCTGAACCGCCGCTAATGATGATGATGATGATGATGATACTATCGTAACGTTTCCTGACGATATACAACTGGGACACCGCTAATGATGACGTTGATGATGCTATCGAAACGCCTCCTGACGATATATAGCTGAACCACCGCTAGTGATGATGATGATGATGATGATACTATCGTAACGTCTCCTGACTATATATAGCCGAAACACCGCTAATGATGGTGATGATACTATCGTAACGACTCCTGACGATATATAGCTGAAACACCGCTAATGATGATGATGATGATGATGATGCTATCGAAACGCCCGCTGACTATATATAACTGGGACACTGCTAGTGGTGATGATGATGATGATACTATTGAAACACCTCCTGACTATATGTAACTGGGACACTGCTAACGATGATGTTGATGAAGATACTATCGCAACGCCTCCTGACTATATACAACTGGGACGCTGCTAACGATGATGTTGATGATGATACTATCGAAACGCCTCCTGACTACATACAACTGGGACGCTGCTAATGATGGTGATGATGATGACGCTATTGAAACGTCTCCTGACAATATATAACTGGGACACTGCTAATGATGATGATGTTGATGATACTATCGAAACGCCTCCTGACGATATAAAGCTGAACCACCGCTAGTGATGACGATGATGATGATGATACTATCGCAACGCCTCCCGACGATATATATCTGGAACACCGCTAGTGATGATGATGATACTATCAGAACGCCTCCTGACTATATGTGACTGGAACACCGCTAATGAAGATGATGATGATGATACTATTGAAACGTCTCCTGACGATATACAACTGGGACACTGCTAATGATGGTGATGATACTATCGGAACGCCTCCTGACTATATGTGACTGGAACACCGCTAATGAAATGATGATGATGATACTATTGAAACGTCTCCTGACGATATACAACTGGGACACTGCTAATGATGGTGATGATACTATCGGAACGCCTCCTGACTATATATGACTGGAACACCGCTAATGAAGAGGATGATGATGGTACTATTGAAACGTCTCCTGACAATATATAACTGGGACACTGCTGATGATGGTGATGATGATGATGCTATCGAAACGCCGCCTGACTATATATAACTGGGACGCGGCATATGAATAGACAAATAAATACCTAATTAATTAATGAATCATCAATTAAATAAATAAATAGAGATGAATAATTAAGTTCGGCGTCGAGCACACGGGCCGATGATGATGCTATCGAAACGCCGCCTGACTATATATAACTGGGACGCGGCATATGAATAGACAAATAGATACCTATTTATTTAA